>OY747714.1:15103040-15358040 GCA_963556495.2 Valencia hispanica | reverse complement strand
GTGGAGCGCTTGTGATCGGGAAAGGAAAATGTTCAAAGTGTTGAGCTCCAGCACGACAGGGGTGCTGGGTCTTGGCACTATGAGCCCGAGTGGAGGCACTCGGGCCCGGATGGGAGCCCCAGGCCAGCTCCCATCCACCGGTGGAGCGCTTGTGATCGGGAAAGGAAAATGTTAAAAGTGTTGAGCTCCAGCACGACAGGGGTGCTGGGTCTTGGCACTATGAGCCCGAGTGGAGGCACTCGGGCCCGGATGGGAGCCCCAGGCCAGCTCCCATCCACCGGTGGAGCGCTTGTGATCGGGAAAGGAAAATGTTAAAAGTGTTGAGCTCCAGCACGACAGGGGTGCTGGGTCTTGGCACTATGAGCCCGAGTGGAGGCACTCGGGCCCGGATGGGAGCCCCAGGCCAGCTCCCATCCACCGGTGGAGCTGTGCCTTACCAGAGGAACAGATCTCTTCGTGCCTTACCAGAGGCACGAGGCTCTCTGTGCCTTACCAGAGGCACGAGAAAGTTGGCGGTGCGTGTGGCTTGGCTTAGTCCGCGGAGGGGTGCTTAAGTGTGGGTACCCTGGTCCGCACGGTGGTCATGGTTCTGGTGGGGTGGTTGGTCCAGCAGCCCTGGAGCCTGCCTCAAGCTCCTCTCCCTCCTGCCTGTGAGCAGCAGCAGGCCCTGGGTGAGGGCTGGGGTCGGGCCCTGGGTCCTGGAGCCGGATCTCCTGCCCCTCTCCCTCTGTCCTGTGAGCAGCAGCAGCAGGCCCTGGGTGAGGGCTGGGGTCGGGCCCTGGGTCCTGGAGCCGGATCTCCTGCCCCTCTCCCTCTGTCCTGTGAGCAGCAGCAGCAGGCCCTGGGTGAGGGCTGGGGTCGGGCCCTGGGTCCTGGAGCCGGATCTCCTGCCCCTCTCCCTCTGTCCTGTGAGCAGCAGCAGCAGGCCCTGGGTGAGGGCTGGGGTCGGGCCCTGGGTCCTGGAGCCGGATCTCCTGCCCCTCTCCCTCTGTCCTGTGAGCAGCAGCAGCAGGCCCTGGGTGAGGGCTGGGGTCGGGCCCTGGGTCCTGGAGCCGGATCTCCTGCCCCTCTCCCTCTGTCCTGTGAGCAGCAGCAGCAGGCCCTGGGTGAGGGCTGGGGTCGGGCCCTGGGTCCTGGAGCCGGATCTCCTGCCCCTCTCCCTCTGTCCTGTGAGCAGCAGCAGCAGGCCCTGGGTGAGGGCTGGGGTCGGGCCCTGGGTCCTGGAGCCGGATCTCCTGCCCCTCTCCCTCTGTCCTGTGAGCAGCAGCAGCAGGCCCTGGGTGAGGGCTGGGGTCGGGCCCTGGGTCCTGGAGCCGGATCTCCTGCCCCTCTCCCTCTGTCCTGTGAGCAGCAGCAGCAGGCCCTGGGTGAGGGCTGGGGTCGGGCCCTGGGTCCTGGAGCCGGATCTCCTGCCCCTCTCCCTCTGTCCTGTGAGCAGCAGCAGCAGGCCCTGGGTGAGGGCTGGGGTCGGGCCCTGGGTCCTGGAGCCGGATCTCCTGCCCCTCTCCCTCTGTCCTGTGAGCAGCAGCAGCAGGCCCTGGGTGAGGGCTGGGGTCGGGCCCTGGGTCCTGGAGCCGGATCTCCTGCCCCTCTCCCTCTGTCCTGTGAGCAGCAGCAGCAGGCCCTGGGTGAGGGCTGGGGTCGGGCCCTGGGTCCTGGAGCCGGATCTCCTGCCCCTCTCCCTCTGTCCTGTGAGCAGCAGCAGCAGGCCCTGGGTGAGGGCTGGGGTCGGGCCCTGGGTCCTGGAGCCGGATCTCCTGCCCCTCTCCCTCTGTCCTGTGAGCAGCAGCAGCAGGCCCTGGGTGAGGGCTGGGGTCGGGCCCTGGGTCCTGGAGCCGGATCTCCTGCCCCTCTCCCTCTGTCCTGTGAGCAGCAGCAGCAGGCCCTGGGTGAGGGCTGGGGTCGGGCCCTGGGTCCTGGAGCCGGATCTCCTGCCCCTCTCCCTCTGTCCTGTGAGCAGCAGCAGCAGGCCCTGGGTGAGGGCTGGGGTCGGGCCCTGGGTCCTGGAGCCGGATCTCCTGCCCCTCTCCCTCTGTCCTGTGAGCAGCAGCAGCAGGCCCTGGGTGAGGGCTGGGGTCGGGCCCTGGGTCCTGGAGCTAGCCCAGACCGTGTGTGGTGAAGGGGCGAGGAAAGAGATGCGAAAAAAATCCTAAGTGTCAGCCCCTCCTCTTACCAGAGGCACCAGATGCGGAAAAATGACTAAGTGTCAGCCCCTCGCCTTACCAGAGGCACCAGATGCGGAAAATATCCTAAGTGTCAGCCCCTCGCCTAACCAGAGGCACCAGATGCGGAAAATATCCTAAGTGTCAGCCCCCTGCCTGAAGGGGAGGCACGGGCGGCCCCATGCCCGGGAAGAGGCCCGCTTCCCGGGTAAAGACAGCTAGCCTCAGCCCCTCGCCTTACCAGAGGCACCAGATGCGGAAAAATGACTAAGTGTCAGCCCCTCGCCTTACCAGAGGCACCAGAAGCGGAAAAATGACTAAGTGTCATCCACTCGCCTTACCAGAGGCACCAGATGCGGAAAATATCCTAAGTGTCAGCCACTCGCCTTACCAGAGGCACCAGAAGCGGAAAAATGACTGTCAGCCACTCGCCTTACCAGAGGCACCAGATGCGGAAAAATGACTAAGTGTCAGCCCCAGCCTGGAGGGGAGGCTCGGGGTTCCCATGCCCAGGAAGAGGCCCCGTCCCTGGGTAAAAAGAGTCAGCCACAGCCCCTCGCCTTACCAGAGGCGCCAGATGCGAAAAAACGACTAAGTGTCGGCCCGCTGCCTTACCAGAGGCACGAACTGAGCGTATGGTTCTATACTGCGTAGCATGGGTTGCCCATTGGACATGGTCTCTCATGGTAGTCGCCAGAAGCCCAGTCGAGAAAAACACCTCCCGCAGGATAGTAGGAAGGTGTTTTTGGACCCAGCCCGGCCGGTTCCATGCCCGGGAAGATGCTTGGTTCCCGGGTAAAAAGAACCAGCCTAAGTCCCTTGTCTTTCCAGTCTCACCGGATGCGTGAAAATGACTAAGTGTCGGCCCCAGGCTGTGGGGATCCGCAGGGTTTACATGCCCAGGAAGAAGCCCGTTCCTGGGTAAAAAGAGCGAGACTCAGCCCCTCGCCTTACCAGAGGCACCGGATGCGGAAAAATGACTAAGTGTCAGCCCCAGCCTGGGGGGGAGGCTCGGGGTTCCCATGCCCAGGAAGAGGCCCCGTCCCTGGGTAAAAAGAGTCAGCCACAGCCCCTCGCCTTACCAGAGGCACCAGATGCGGAAAAAAGACTAAGTGTCAGCCCCAGCCTGGGGGGGAGGCTCGGGGTTCCCATGCCCAGGAAGAGGCCCCGTCCCTGGGTAAAAAGAGTCAGCCACAGCCCCTCGCCTTACCAGAGGCACCAGATGCGAAAAAATGACTAAGTGTCAGCCCTTCGCCTTACCAGAGGCACCAGATGCGGAAAAATGACTAAGTGTCAGCCCCAGCCTGGGGGGGAGGCTCGGGGTTCCCATGCCCAGGAAGAGGCCCCGTCCCTGGGTAAAAAGAGTCAGCCACAGCCCCTCGCCTTACCAGAGGCACCAGATGCGAAAAAATGACTAAGTGTCAGCCACTCGCCTTACCAGAGGCACCAGAAGCGAAAAAATGACTAAGTGTCAGCCCCTCGCCTTACCAGAGGCACCAGAAGCGGAAAAATGACTAAGTGTCAGCCCCTCGCCTTACCAGAGGCACCAGAAGCGGAAAAATGACTAAGTGTCAGCCACTCGCCTTACCAGAGGCACCGGATGCGGAAAAATGACTATGTGTCAGCCACTCGCCTTACCAGAGGCACCGGATGCGGATAAAAGACTAAGTGTCAGCCCCAGCCTGGAGGGGAGGCTCGGGGTTCCCATGCCCAGGAAGAGGCCCCGTCCCTGGGTAAAAAGAGTCAGCCACAGCCCCTCGCCTTACCAGAGGCACCAGATGCGGAAAAACGACTAAGTGTCAGCCCCAGCCTGGGGGGGAGGCTCGGGGTTCCCATGCCCAGGAAGAGGCCCCATCCCTGGGTAAAAAGAGTCAGCCACAGCCCCTCGCCTTACCAGAGGCGCCAGATGCGAAAAAACGACTAAGTGTCGGCCCGCTGCCTTACCAGAGGCACCAGATGCATAAAAACAACTAAGTGTCGGCTCGCTGCCTTACCAGAGGCACCAGATGCGTAAAAACGACTAAGTGTCGGCCCGCTGCCTTACCAGAGGCACGAACTGAGCGTATGGTTCTATACTGCGTAGCATGGGTTGCCCATTGGACATGGTCTCTCATGGTAGTCGCCAGAAGCCCAGTCGAGAAAAACACCTCCCGCAGGATAGTAGGAAGGTGTTTTTGGACCCAGCCCGGCCGGTTCCATGCCCGGGAAGATGCTTGGTTCCCGGGTAAAAAGAACCAGCCTAAGTCCCTTGTCTTTCCAGTCTCACCGGATGCGTGAAAATGACTAAGTGTCGGCCCCAGGCTGTGGGGATCCGCAGGGTTTACATGCCCAGGAAGAAGCCCGTTCCTGGGTAAAAAGAGCGAGACTCAGCCCCTCGCCTTACCAGAGGCACCGGATGCGGAAAAAAGACTAAGTGTCAGCCCCAGCCTGGGGGGGAGGCTCGGGGTTCCCATGCCCAGGAAGAGGCCCCATCCCTGGGTAAAAAGAGTCAGCCACAGCCCCTCGCCTTACCAGAGGCACCAGATGCGGAAAAACGACTAAGTGTCAGCCCCAGCCTGGGGGGGAGGCTCGGGGTTCCCATGCCCAGGAAGAGGCCCCATCCCTGGGTAAAAAGAGTCAGCCACAGCCCCTCGCCTTACCAGAGGCACCAGATGCGAAAAAATGACTAAGTGTCAGCCACTCGCCTTACCAGAGGCACCAGAAGCGAAAAAATGACTAAGTGTCAGCCCCTCGCCTTACCAGTGGCACCAGAAGCGGAAAAATGACTAAGTGTCATCCCCTCGCCTTACCAGAGGCACCAGAAGCGGAAAAATGACTAAGTGTCAGCCACTCGCCTTACCAGAGGCACCGGATGCGGAAAAATGACTAAGTGTCAGCCACTCGCCTTACCAGAGGCACCGGATGCGGAAAAAAGACTAAGTGTCAGCCCCAGCCTGGAGGGGAGGCTCGGGGTTCCCATGCCCAGGAAGAGGCCCCGTCCCTGGGTAAAAAGAGTCAGCCACAGCCCCTCGCCTTACCAGAGGCGCCAGATGCGAAAAAACGACTAAGTGTCGGCCCGCTGCCTTACCAGAGGCACGAACTGAGCGTATGGTTCTATACTGCGTAGCATGGGTTGCCCATTGGACATGGTCTCTCATGGTAGTCGCCAGAAGCCCAGTCGAGAAAAACACCTCCCGCAGGATAGTAGGAAGGTGTTTTTGGACCCAGCCCGGCCGGTTCCATGCCCGGGAAGATGCTTGGTTCCCGGGTAAAAAGAACCAGCCTAAGTCCCTTGTCTTTCCAGTCTCACCGGATGCGTGAAAATGACTAAGTGTCGGCCCCAGGCTGTGGGGATCCGCAGGGTTTACATGCCCAGGAAGAAGCCCGTTCCTGGGTAAAAAGAGCGAGACTCAGCCCCTCGCCTTACCAGAGGCACCGGATGCGGAAAAATGACTAAGTGTCAGCCCCAGCCGGTGGGGGAGGCTCGGGGTTCCCATGCCCAGGAAGAGGCCCCGTCCCTGGGTAAAAAGAGTCAGCCACAGCCCCTCGCCTTACCAGAGGCACCAGATGCGGAAAAAAGACTAAGTGTCAGCCCCAGCCTGTGGGGGAGGCTCGGGGTTCCCATGCCCAGGAAGAGGCCCCGTCCCTGGGTAAAAAGAGTCAGCCACAGCCCCTCGCCTTACCAGAGGCACCAGATGCGAAAAAATGACTAAGTGTCAGCCACTCGCCTTACCAGAGGCACCAGAAGCGAAAAAATGACTAAGTGTCAGCCCCTCGCCTTACCAGAGGCACCAGAAGCGGAAAAATGACTAAGTGTCAGCCCCTCGCCTTACCAGAGGCACCAGAAGCGGAAAAATGACTAAGTGTCAGCCACTCGCCTTACCAGAGGCACCGGATGCGGAAAAATGACTAAGTGTCAGCCACTCGCCTTACCAGAGGCACCGGATGCGGAAAAAAGACTAAGTGTCAGCCCCAGCCTGGAGGGGAGGCTCGGGGTTCCCATGCCCAGGAAGAGGCCCCGTCCCTGGGTAAAAAGAGTCAGCCACAGCCCCTCGCCTTACCAGAGGCGCCAGATGCGAAAAAACGACTAAGTGTCGGCCCGCTGCCTTACCAGAGGCACGAACTGAGCGTATGGTTCTATACTGCGTAGCATGGGTTGCCCATTGGACATGGTCTCTCATGGTAGTCGCCAGAAGCCCAGTCGAGAAAAACACCTCCCGCAGGATAGTAGGAAGGTGTTTTTGGACCCAGCCCGGCCGGTTCCATGCCCGGGAAGATGCTTGGTTCCCGGGTAAAAAGAACCAGCCTAAGTCCCTTGTCTTTCCAGTCTCACCGGATGCGTGAAAATGACTAAGTGTCGGCCCCAGGCTGTGGGGATCCGCAGGGTTTACATGCCCAGGAAGAAGCCCGTTCCTGGGTAAAAAGAGCGAGACTCAGCCCCTCGCCTTACCAGAGGCACCAGAAGCGGAAAAATGACTAAGTGTCGGCTCGCTGCCTTACCAGAGGCACCAGATGCGGAAAAACGACTAAGTGTCGGCCCCAGCCTTGGGGGGAGGCTCGGGGTTCCCATGCCCAGGAAGAGGCCCCGTCCCTGGGTAAAAAGAGTCAGCCACAGCCCCTCGCCTTACCAGAGGCGCCAGATGCGGAAAAATGACTAAGTGTCAGCCCCTCGCCTTACCAGAGGCACCAGAAGCGGAAAAATGACTAAGTGTCGGCTCGCTGCCTTACCAGAGGCACCAGATGCGTAAAAACGACTAAGTGTCGGCCCGCTGCCTTACCAGAGGCACGAACTGAGCGTATGGTTCTATACTGCGTAGCATGGGTTGCCCATTGGACATGGTCTCTCATGGTGGTCGCCAGGAGCCCAGTCGAGAAAAACACCTCCCGCAGGTTTATGATGTTCTTTTTCACACAACGTCTTAAAAAAGGAGCGAAAAGATCGATATGGTCATGATTGTGGAGGCTTTTTGTCCAGCAGCCCTGGAGCTATTCTGCCAATGGCAGGCGTTTGTCGGTCGGTCCTGCCAATGGCAGGCGTTTGTCGGTCAGTCCTGTCAATGGCAGACCCTTGTCGGTCGGTCCTGTCAATGGCAGGCCTCGCTCGGGCTGTCAATGGCAGACCTCGGTCGGTCGGTCGGTCCTGTCAATGGCAGACCCTTGTCGGTCGGTCCTGTCAATGGCAGGCCTCGGTCGGGCTGTCAATGGCAGACCTCGGTCGGTCGGTCCTGTCAATGGCAGACCCTTGTCGGTCGGTCCTGTCAATGGCAGGCCTCGGTCGGGCTGTCAATGGCAGACCTCGGTCGGTCCTGTCAATGGCAGACCCTTGTCGGTCGGTCCTGTCAATGGCAGGCCTCGGTCGGGCTGTCAATGGCAGACCTCGGTCGGTCGGTCCTGTCAATGGCAGACCCTTGTCGGTCGGTCCTGTCAATGGCAGGCCTCGGTCGGGCTGTCAATGGCAGACCTCGGTCGGTCGGTCCTGTCAATGGCAGACCCTTGTCGGTCGGTCCTGTCAATGGCAGGCCTCGGTCGGGCTGTCAATGGCAGACCTCGGTCGGTCGGTCCTGTCAATGGCAGACCCTTGTCGGTCGGTCCTGTCAATGGCAGGCCTCGGTCGGGCTGTCAATGGCAGACCTCGGTCGGTCGGTCCTGTCAATGGCAGACCCTTGTCGGTCGGTCCTGTCAATGGCAGGCCTCGGTCGGGCTGTCAATGGCAGAACTCTGACACTTCCCGCACATGAACGTAACACATTTTCACTGCGGTGAATTGTGTGACAATGTCCGCAAACTCCATTGGAAGTGTGTGCCACTGACAGGACTTTGGGTTAAGCCATGGAAAACCTAAGAACCAGATCCAAGTCAGGCTCTGGCACCGAATTAGCGCTGGAATCAGCATAGTGTTTAGCTGTGTTTCTCTCAAAGATGCAGCCACTGAAGGAGCTACTGTAATGTTGCTATGAGCTCTAGATTTTTTTTAAACAATAACTACTCTTAAACTGGTGCTTCTATATATTTTTGTGTATGCTCTCTCTTCTCAAAACCCCAGTCATTTGTGGTTCTGTGGCCACTCACACTGAGCCAGGTTTCATTGGAGAGTTCCAATGAAAACAAGATTTTTCCTTTCCTTTCCTTATGCATACTCAGTGTGAGGGATTGCTGCAAAGTCAATAACACAATGCAAGCGACTGTCCAACGAACCTACTTGGTGATCCAGGAGGAATAAATGCTGCAAGTTGATGCAGTTGTTAAATATATTTATTTAGTTATTTTACCAGTTTGAATGATAAACTGATTGTTTAATAGCTAAGATCAAATTGTAATCAATATAATTAACGTTAAATCTGGCTACGACTGAATTGATTTGAGTTTTTTTATGCATTGAGAAGATATTTGTTTTGAATTGGTGCCATATAAGTAAAATGAATTAAACAATTCTATTGTAGAAAAATAATATTAAAATGGAGATTGTAATGTTTGCATTTTTTTCTTGCTGTTGCTGAAACTGTTGCAGGCTTTTAATCGTTTTTGTCCTGCTCTCACTGACTATCACTTCACAGAAAGTGATACTTCAGCGAAATTTCATATGATAAATCAAAAGAAGACTTGGCTGGAAGCTCAGAGTTACTGCAGAGATAAACACACAGACCTGATCAGTGGAGTGGACCAGGTACAAGATGAACAACTGTCGAATCTATTGAACTCTACAAACGAAAGCTATCTGTTCATGGGTCTGTTCAGAGACACCTGGAGGTGGTCAGATGAAAGCAGCTTCTCTTTCAGACACTGGAATAAAAAATTTGATGATGAGCAATACAACAGTGGTCAATGTGCCATGACTGTGTTTGGTGATGAAGGCAGATGGAAGAATGAGGACTGTACAGTCAAAAAACCCTTCATTTGTTATGATGGTGAGATTTTCTTAAACATTTATGACAGTAAAACATGTCTACATTTACACAGTAAATGTTTGAAATACAAACAGGATCATTATACATTATGTGGTAAACAATACAATCGATGACTGAGTGAAATTGTCAACTAGAAAAAATTTCACTTTACAGTGGCATGCATACACACATATGTTGACATTTAACAATTATTTAACTAAACATACACAAAAAAAAACTATTTGTAATTTAGTGGCCTTTGAAAAACTCAGGTTTTAAGCATAGCATTTGGGTAATGGCTTCACGCTTTCTCATTTCTCCATTTCACTCGCAGATAAACTGATTTTAATCAAAGAAAATAAAACCTGGGAGGATGCTTTATACTTCTGCAGAGACCACTACCATGATCTGGTCACCATCACCAACCTGGATGAACAGAGATGGGTCCAGGAGAAAGCCAAAAAGGCCTCGAGTCCCTTGGTATGGATGGGACTGCGCTACACCTGCACTCTGGATTTCTGGTTCTGGGTCAGTGATGAGGTGGTCGGCTATAAGAACTGGGCCTCAGATGGACCAATGGATGACTGTGACATGTCGGGGGCAATGGATGCAGGAGGACAACATCAGTGGTTCAAAACATTTGATCTTATGGAGTTCAATTTTGTCTGCTCTATGCATTAATGTTTTCCCACCCTTTACCAACCACATGTGTAACCATAATTACAAATTTGCTACAAATCAGTTCCTGCCTTTATTCAATCATGGTAGTGTATGTGTTCTACTACTGCCTGTTAATGTATAATCTACTTATATCAATAATACTTTGCACTTAGCAACTGTCTCTCTAAATTATCAAAAAGCTCCTTGTCTAGGCTTCTTTGTTGTGCAAAAATAATGTTTCACAATCATAGTGGTAGGAAACTGAGCTGGGGAGAGACGCACACACCTCCAACATGTGCATAAAAAAAGCACAATGGTTTGAGTTTTTTAGGTTATATTTAGAGAGTAAAATCTTTTTCAGCATGAATATTCCTATTTTAAACTTGTCCTTCTTCCTGTGATAAACTAAAATATTTTTTAAAAGACACACTAAATCATTTCTCTTAGTTTCTAATTGGTTTGTGATTTAGGAAATTTGAATCCTTACGTTAAAAAAACTTGTTGAATTATTACTCCGTTATAGAGTTTCTTTCTGCTTAGTGTTTACCTGTCTCTCTCTCCCACCTGCACCCGTTTCATCCATGATTATTTCCCCTGGGTTCTGTACCACTCCACCGCAGTAAACTTACGCTATGTGATCACTTAACTGCTGGATTCTCCGTGTATTTCTCATCTTCTCCCTGGGTGCCCCTTCTCCTTGTGTTTTTCCTCGTTGAGCAGTTTTTGTAAGTTTTTGCACTATTTTGTCCTTATTAAAACATCCTTTCATTATTGAAGCCTCAGTCTGCTGGATGATATCTCAGGTTTTAAAAACTGTCAAAGTATCATATACTGTAAGTCGTTTATATCTATATATAAAAATATAGCAGTATGTCTTCTTGGTCCATCGGTCTCTTGCTTTACTTCACCTTGCTCTGCCTCCCTTCCTCACTGAACGCATCTCACACTAACTTCCAACCCCACTGCTGCACTCAGTGTGGAATGCAGCGACAACATGGAGACAGACAAAGGCACAAGGTAAAGTGTTGAACAGGAGCCGCTGGTTAGTAAAAGTAAAACTACTGGCTCAGTTATTTGGAGATTGTTCGGATTCAGTGTCAAATGTGAAACAGATTAATGTGGTCTGTAGAGAATGTCGAAAGCACATGTCAAGAAAGAACTCGAGCATTACAAATCTTTGCCACCATTTCCAACAGCGACACAAACATATATATATATATATATATATATATATATATATATATATATATGTGTGTGTGTGGGCTGATGAAACAGAGAAAAGGAAGCAAAATATAAAAAACAGAAAAGAGAACAAAGGCTCTAAAGATGAGGCTTTTCTTATGAAAAAGCTCGGTGACGAACTCACACTGTGTCCTCCTCCTTATGCACCTCTACCTACACCCCAGACAGAGCCCCCTGGGGCTGTTGGAGGAGAACCTTATGCACCTCCACCAACACCCCCATCAGACCAGCCGGGGGGTGTAGGGGAAGGTCTATATCCTCCTGTTCCAAGAGATCAATTTGCAATTGAAGAAAAAACAGATTGTACCACAATAAAACAAAGACTTACAATGAAGTCAGGTCCAAAAAAATCTGAGGATAAGTCTTATGAGAGTGAACCAGAGGACTCAATAGATGTTAACCCTATGATTCAAGTACCATCTGCCGATGGCACTCCGAGATATGTTTTTAGACCATGGTCACTTAAAGACAATAAAGAGGTTTTAGAACAAATGACCAGCCATAAGGAGGATCCAGAAAAATGGACAGAGGATATGGTTGATGTGGTCAAATCCTACCGGTTAAACGCTCATGGATTAGGACAGGCTATGGCTGCATCGTTGGGAAAAGACTGACACCATGTAGGAGGAAATTACACAGGAAGAGATGATGCCGGAGTTGTGTTACAATTTCAGAATGATTTCCAGGGAGCACTAAAGCAACAATTCGATGTAGTAGCGGATAAAGTTCGTGCACAGTTTAAAAAGAAACCAGATTATGGGCATATGGCCTCCATAAAACAGAACCCTGGGGAAACGGTAGATGATTTTAAATACAGATATCTAAAAGAACATGATATCCATAGTGGCCTTACTAAAGAGGGTGGTGATGATACCCCATATATGCAGCATTTGTGTAATGGTCTGCTACATAGTTTCCACCCCACTATCACTAATTGGATTAAAAATCACCTTCTGACATGGGAAACATGCGACCTTACTACCCTTATGGCCAATGCAGAATG
Organism: Valencia hispanica; assembly: GCA_963556495.2. Lineage (NCBI taxonomy): Eukaryota > Metazoa > Chordata > Actinopteri > Cyprinodontiformes > Valenciidae > Valencia > Valencia hispanica. The sequence goes on along the minus strand of OY747714.1, from coordinate 15,346,110 downwards.
AAGAAGGTGTCATGGAAAGAAAGGGGAAGAAACCAAAACCTCCAGACTCCGACACACAGGTATTTCACACCCAGCTTGAAGACGACAAGGGGGAAGTTTATTATCAAAGTGACAACCACAACAAAGGAAGGGGGTTTAGACCACGAAGGAATACACATCATCACACACCCCAGGGTTCATGAAGACATCAAGGTGGCCACACTGCCCCCACGTGTTGGATCTGCGGGAAAGTAGGCCACATTTCAAATGTAGCAGAGGCAGAGGCCGAGGAGGGGGCAGAGGGCGAGGTCAGATCCATACACAGGGTCCAACTGCCCCAGACCACTCACGGTTCACACAGCAATGACTAGATACTTTTACCGCCTCTAATGAGGTGGTGGATTGCTGTGGCGCATGGGATTTACTTAATTTTCTGAAAGAGAAGCCTTACATAACACTTAAAATTAATGAACACATGGTAGAGCTCCTTTGTGACACTGGAGCTTGCAGAACAGTGATCGTTAATCTGCCAGAATCTAAAGAAAGCATTTTGGTCAAATCAGCAGATGGTGCTACTACGCGCTCATTTTTATCTAAACCAGTGTTAATAACAGATCCAAAAACTAGGTTTAGTTCTAAAAACTCAATAGTCATTTCACCACAATGTCCACTCAATTTGTTGGGCAGAGACTTAATGTCAGCCCTAAAAATCTCAATTATCCCAGTGGGAGACGCCATGAGAGCTGTGAGAACAGGAAATGATGACATTTACCTAAATACAACTCATAGACCACAGGGACTCGATCTGTACTATTTTTTACGAGTTGAACTTAAAGAAAACCTTAAAGATACAACAACAATGATGGACACAGCTTTGCAGGTAGTTCCTGAACCCGACAAACAAATCATGCCTACATCACAGTTACATGTGACCATGGCTCTGAGGCCTGAACTTGATCCCAAGTTCCAAGACTATTTTATGCAACTCTCACCTGCTGTAGTGTTCACCTCACACATCATTACTGATGGAAAATCTGTTTCAGCTGCCTCAGTAACACTGTCTACCAGCCTTAAACCATTCTTCGATTTGCCTACAGATCCGCATATATCCCTGACCAAAAGCAGTACATCACGTTGGAAAGATTTGGGATATATGGTGCGGAAAGCAAATAACGCCACAGATTTTACAACTTTGGAAGAAAATAAAGAAGATCGTTGGCAATACAGTGAATCCACAGGTTTACATAGACTGCCCCTTATCATGCCACTCCACTGCACCACTCAAGTTGCACCACTAAAATGACCAGAAGCAGAAACCATCTTATTGACTGAAGAGGAAGAAAAGCAACTCAAAGAAGTCCCTGACACATTATGGTCTAAAAGCCCCACTGATGTGGGCCTACTCTCATCCATTGCTACCGTTCAAATAACTGCTAAATCACATTTTACACCCAGAGTGAGACAATATCCCCTCTCTGCGGAAGCAGAGTTAGGAATTCAACCAATAATTCAGGAATTACTAACAACAGGTGTCATAAGAAAATGTCCTGATTCACCATGTAACACCCCAATCTGGCCAGTTAAAAAGGCTGATGGGAAAAGCTGGCGTATGGTTCAAGATTTGAGAATGGTGAATTCAGCTGTCCAGACCAGAGCGCCTAATATGCCTGATCCGCACACTCTGTTAAACTCTTTAAGTCCCACTAGGAAGTTTTTCACAATAGTGGACCTCAGTAATGCCTTTTTTAGCATTCCAGTGCACCCAGATTCACAATTTTGGTTTGCTTTCACTTATAAACATGTAAAATACACATACAGCAGATTGCCACAGGGGTTTGCAGACAGTCCTACAATTTTTACAGAAGCAATTACCAACTGCCTGGCCAGTTTTGAATGTTCTAAAAATACACAAATTCTTGTTTACGTAGATGATGTCCTGGTTGCATCAGATGACTATGAAAGCTGCTTACATGACTCTCTCTCCTTACTGCACCACCTGCATTCCACTGGAAATAAAGTCAGTAAAAACAAAATCCAGTGGGTAAAATCATCGGTTCAATACTTAGGACACACTCTGTCAGGAGAAGGCAGACAAGTCCAACCTGGAAGGAGAGAGGACATTTTAAACACTCCTAAGCCCATGACAAAGAAACAAATGATGCAATTCCTGGGACTAGCTAATTATTGCAGGCAATATATACCTCATGATGCAGAAAAAACACAACCTCTTCTTCAGATGATCCATGGCCAGCAGATAGAGATGAAGGATACTTTAACTTGGTCAGCTAAAACAGAACAAGCTTTTACCACAATAAAACAGGACATCCTTCTCAAACCCCCAGACGGTCGTGGCAGATGGCTGCTCCTACTGAGCCTGGTTCTGTTGGAGGTTTCTTCCTGTTAAAGGGGAGTTTTTCCTCTCCACCGTCGCTACATGCTTGCTCAGTATGAGGGATTGCTGAAGGATTGCTGTGGTTGGAAAGTCTGCATCAACGGGGCCCAACCTCACACCAATGACTGACGCAATCTGCTGGGATTCCTTAAATAGGAAACTTTTTAACTGATTGGAATGTTTGTATAAATGTATTGAAATGACTTCTTGTTAAGTGCCTTGAGATGACATCTGTTGTGAATTGGCGCTATATAAATAAACTGAATTGAATTGAATCCATTCTAGCACTGTTTTAGTACTACCAGATTACTCCAAAGTATTCACTCAAACGGTGGACTGCAAAAATGGTTTTATGACTTCAGTTTTGCTGCAAAAACATGGAGATAAACAACGTCCTGTTGCATTTTACTCGAAAAAATTAGACCAAGTTGCACAGGCCTTACCCAACTGTGTGCAAGCTATCGCTGCTGCAGCACTGGCTGTCGAAGCCTCAGCTGATGTAGTGCTATTCCACCCTCTCACGTTGTTGGTCCCCCACGCAGTAGATGTTTTACTTCTACAAGGCAGAGTAGGATTATTATCACCAGCGAGAAATCTTAGTTACACTGCAATACTGATCTCACAACCTCATGTTACCATACAGCGTTGCAACACTTTAAATCCAGCAACGCTTCTACCTACTGCAGATGACGGAGAACCACATAACTGTGTACAAGCTACAGAAAGATTACAAGTACCTAGGCCTGATCTTAACGATGTCCCACTACAAACAGGACTGGAATGGTTTGTAGATGGATCAAGCTCTAAAACTAAAACAGGCTCTACTGAAACAGGCTATTCAATTGTACAACTTCCTGATGTGATTATAGAAGCCAAATCATTACCAAAACATTTTTCCGCTCAGGCCGCAGAAATAGTAGCTTTGACAACAGCATGTCAACTTGCAGAAGGCAAGTTGGTAACCATTCACACAGATAGCCAATATGCATTTTCCACCGTGCACTGTTTTGCTAAACAATGGGAAAGGAGAGGAATGGTCATCTTTACAGGAAAACCTATAACCCACTCTCAATTACTGACAAAACTATTAGACGCAGTTATGTTACCAAAAGCTATTGCAATTTGTAAATGTCAAGCACACACCACAGGAAAAGACACAGTTTCCTGTGGCAACAGATTCGCAGATGAAATAGCAAAAGCAGCGGCACAAGGCAGTTTCGGTTCCTCTAATGCTTATACACAGACCACAGAACAGGAACTTATAGATCAGACTGTTTTGAAAGACATGCAAACAAACGCTCCCTCTTCTGAAAAACAATTATGGAAAACAAAAGGTGCCATTCTAAACGAAAATGGACTTTATGAAGTTCGTAATAAACCCATCCTACCCAAATCACTGTTTAAAGCTGCTGCGCTTGTGAGCCATGGGCCTTGCCATGTCTCCACAGGGGGGATGGTATCAATAATACAGCAACACTTTACAACATACAACCTTGAAACATACTTAAAACATTTTTGCAAAACATGCCTAACATGTATCAAACACAACCCACAAGGGAATATGAGACCCAAGCGAGGCCAATTTCCTCAACCAGCCTACCCATTCCACACAATCCACATGGATTTCATTGAACTAACACAGAGCGGCTCATACAAATATTGCTTAGTAATAATTGACGCTTTCTCCAAATGGCTGGAAATAATAATGGATGCTCTAACAGTGGCAAAAGCACTATGTAAAACTATCATTGCAAACCATGGTATTCCACAAGTAATATTTTCAGATAATGGACCACATTTTGTGAATGAGGTTATTCAAAATATGGCAAAACATTTAGACATCCAACTAAAAAAATCATTGTGCCTATCACCCCCAAAGTGCAGGTTTAGTAGAAAGACATAATGGGACCATCAAAAGCAGACTCAGGAAATGCATGGCAGAGACTAGAAGACCATGGCCTGAGTGTATGGACCTAGTAAAACTTTACATGAGAATCACGCCAACAAACCAAGGTTTAACACCTTTTGAAATCATTTATGGCAGACCTTACAGGTTACCTCTAGTTGCGCCTGATTTGCAAAAAGCAGACGAAGAACTCACATTAGCTGATTACATGAGGAAAATTATCCTAGCCAAAGAAGTGCAAAACGCACACAATCTGCCTATCTCTCCTTCTGTTTTGCAGGATCCTGAAAAGCCAATCAAACCTGGAGACTGGGTATTCATCAAGGTGATTAAAAGGAAGAACTGGACGAGTCCCCGCTGGGAAGGACCTTTTGAAGTCCTGCTGACCACGCCCACGGCTGTGAAAATCTCTGAGAGACCCTCGTGGATACACATCTCACACTGCAAATTGCAAAGGCAATTAGGGGACTAGACACGGGACAGTGGGGAAGTCTGGGCTACAAAGGACAGAGTGACCAATAGGGCCTCTGGTCTCAAACCCAGCAGGACAGCATCCCTGTCCCCTTAGCGGTCAAACCTCTGTTTTGGAGGGCTAGTCCTCGTATTTGCCTCTAGCCAACATGAAACTAGTTTGGCTCCCATCCTGTCTGGCAGTTTTCCTGCTTCTATTCCACTGCTTTTTCCTCACACCTGATGACGCCGAGACATCAAAGGAAAGAAGAGCTAAAATTTGAACCCATCATGCGTTCAAGAACACCTGGTACCAAATAGTTAATTTGACTGCAAAACGTTTAGGTTTCAATACCAGCTGTTATGTCTGTTCATGGATCCCACACCATTCTGAAGAAGTCTCATCGATGACTGCTGTCCCAACCCCTCTTTTTGCTTCTGAAGGTGGACTTTGTACTGTAATTGTTGAACACTGTTGTACTTACATTCCTAGTACACACGATAATTGGACTCTCATTCATGACCGGGTGCAGGGATTAGCTGACTTTTCAGAATCACAGGAAAGCAGTAATGGACATTGGGATCTCATGGGCTGGCTGACAACTGGCAGGTGGTATCAGGTTCTTTTAAAAATAGCTATGCCATTCATTGTAATTTTGATACTTTTCTGTGTTTTTGTTAGTTGTGTTCTCCCATGTATAAAACAAATGATGAATAAGATGATAACTAACACAATGGTCCAATACTCTCTTCTTAATCAGAGGATTGAAGATGAAGACAGAAATGAAGAAGCAGATGGGGTGTAATTAACATGTGTAAAAACCTTTTTATGATTCCATTAATCTAAACTACTGTTCAGGTAGCGATTAATTGGATGATGTCTAGGTGAAGCTCGCATTAATATCTTTTTGAAATTGCTACTTACTTTTGCAATTTCTTTGTTGTATGTCTTATTATTATTATTTTTATTTGGGATGCTACTTATTTTGCAACCTTTTGTTGTCTGGTTTTTATGATTCTTATATTTTTACATTATTGGAGTTGTTACCTATTTTACAACTTTTTGTTGTTCGTGATCACATTTAAAAACCACATTTCAATTGGGAAACGTTAGGTAAAATAATAATGTTGTATTATTATTTTCTTAGGGTGTCTTTCTTTATTTCATAGTTCTAGTTGCATGTTCTTTTAATATGTTAATGAAGTGTGACTAAATATAGAGAGACTGCAGAGGGGATGCTCTTTGAGACCAGAGACTAGGACACTGGGAGGCTGAGAACAGACAGACATGGTTGGCTCATTCCTTATAGTATTTTCCTGGTCTCCCTCTGCAGAACTGATTATCCACATCTACCTCTGCAGAGCTTATTGACTCCATATTCTCTCCGACCCCTGTGTGTGATTCTTTCTAGGTCAACCACTATTTTTTACCTAACATTTATATATATATGTATATATATATATATATATATATATATATATATATATATATATATATATATATATATATATATATATATATATATATATATATATATATATATATATATATATATATATATGTGTATATATGTATATGTACATACACATCATATATATATATGTGTATATATATATGTGTATATATATGTGTATATATATATGTGTATATATATGTGTATATATATATATGTGTATATATATGTGTATTTATATATACAGAAGATATTCCAACTCCAACTCTCTACGGAAGTGTGGCCAAAACTCGGCTGCTTTAATATCCCACAGTGGTCAGTGCAGCTGACATCATAGTTGAGCGCTCACCGCAGATCTAATGAGGATGGCTAATTCAAATTCAAATGTAGTGATGACTTTTAACCTGATGAGGGTGCCACTCTAATGGCTTTGGGCAGAAAATGTATATTTAAAATTTTTTGATTTGGGGTTGAGTTGCACTTTAAGCAGTAATTTAAAACTTAAATCTCAAACATAGATCAAATAATTTAGATTAAACCTGAATCAGTGAATTCTGTTACGAACAATAAGGAAATCAAATGAAAAACTGCATGGCATGACGTTATTTTGCAATTTTGTTACCACAAAAGTTTAAAATTGTAAAATAAGGGTGTGAATGTCTAAATTAAATTCTTACTATTTGAGATCAAGCTAAGGGAGGAGCCAGTTCAAGAGGACAACCCAGAAACCCTTGTTGGACTATAGCTGTGATTACTGGATCAAACACAGACCTCGTAAGAAGGAATAATCCCACAATGCATTTCAGTTTGAACAGGAAAATGAGCATATAATGGGACATCATCACCCCTATTTAAGCACAGAACTCCACTCCGCTCTTCCCCTTTAACCCATGAGCCAGCACAAGGTTTGCATTGGGAGAGAAATCAGTGCTTTAAACTTCCATTCTTTGCTGGTAAGAGGGGAAGCAAGTTTCTAGAAGAAACTCGACACAACAGTCTGCTGAAAATTGATCAGGTAAACTGTATCCAGCCAATGGAATAAGTCCTGAACCTGACTTGTTCAAACCCTGCAGAAAGAATCCTTGAATTACAGGCTCCACCAGAGAGAGAGAAAGCCTCACTGATATGCTGCTACATACTACATGAGCCGAAAGCTGCTCACCCGGAGCTGCTCACCCAACACAGCTGAGCTGAAGGCTGTCCGCGAAAAGGGACCGGTCCATGGGAGAAGATTGCTGAGCTTAGCCGAACCTAGCTGAACAAACAAGACGACTCAAGTTCTGTCTGTCAGTTAAAAGCTAGGCGAAAAAGGTGAGTCTTGAGCCTGATGTTAAAAAAACACAAAAAACAAGAATAATCTGTAATCTAAATTGCTGAACTCTGTCTCTAAAACAGGCACTATAGTCAAGCCTTATTTCCATTACACTGACCAGCAACAGCAGCAGCAACAACAGGTGAGGCTGGGGAGCATCTCCTCCTGCTCAACAAACATCAGAACCTGTACCACACCAGGGGTGTGTTCTCTCCCCTCTTCTCTTCTCCCTGCACACTAACGGTCACTCTTCAGGGGAAATGTCTGTGAAACTCCTGAAGTTTGTAGATGACACAACTGTCAGTTGCTATAACGAAAAAAAGCTATGTCACCTTTAAACAAATATACATTTGAGCCAAAACCACCTCGAGCTGTATCCAACTCAGGACTTTTTTTCAGTTAGAGACAAACTCTGATTAATTCCTAGTAAGAGGACCAAACCAAATGTAGGTGTTTCACCTCGCTCCCACTGTTTTATTAGTAGATACAGTATGTTTCCAAGTTCCACGCTTGTAAACGCAGAATCTGCTGGAGTTCACTGATCAGTTTTCAGCTTTATTGTACAAACTTCATGGAGACACATTAAAGAGTCAATACTAATATCGCTGTGATCCATGACAGTCTGCTTATAGTAAGTAGGCGGGACAGCTGGTCCACTGGTATAGGTAGAAGCAACTGGAGTTTCATCCACTCAAGACCTTATTTCCCCAATTATTGAAAAAAATCTTGGTTAAACAAATATATACTTAGACCAAATATTCTAGAGGTGTAAATAATTTTAGCCTTGAAGGTGCTGTATGTAATAAATGTATTTAAATTAATCATAAAATGGCCCTGATTTGTCACTAGACATTAACAAATTATGTTCATTTCAAATACTTATATCACTGACAACAGTAGTACGGCCATGAAGTTGCAGCCCTCAACTGATGTTGATGATGTCATATTGTATTTTGGCCTGAAGCGCTCCCTCCACCTATCTACCAATGACGAAGTCAGTAGTGTTTCAGGATTGGGGTTGCCAGCTCTGCTCTAGTTATTACAGCTGCAGCTACAAAAGTGTTTCGGATAAAAAATGTCTAACGTTACTACACCTAAAAGACCTCGTTATCATTCAGAAATACGTTGTGACAAACTCCGAAATAAAACAAGGATTTGTATAGGAGATGCCTTTGCAACGATGGAGAGGGCTGTAAACAGAGAAGAATTTTAAGACAGACCCCAACGCTGCTAATTCAATCCTGGACAGGTAAGATCCATCTATGTTTGGCTGACTTGTACTTAATGTAAATGGACGTTTCAAATATTCATGACAGTCGAACAAAGTTATGAGTGTTCGTGCAAAGTGACGTTACGTTAGCGCATATGGGGGAGGAGGGTCATCGAATTGAAAAGGAATTGTTTGGGAAAGAAAAACGGCGAGTCGTCATTGCTAACATTAGCGATGCGTTATCAGAGCCCATTTCCCTGTCATTATAATTAAACATAGTTAACAGAAAATAAACTTACTGTGTAGGACTCGTCACTTGCCATTGGAAGCTCCTTGTAGCAGCCTACGTTCCTGCAGCCTATCTGGCAACCTTGAGTCAGGGGAAAGGGGGAGGGGATACAGCGCTCTACAGTAATTTGAAAGTGATTGCAGTACCAGTTTTGGCCAAAATCTTACATACGGCTCCTTTAACTGCATGTGACTTGTTCTTTGTTTACAACCGTAAAAAAACTGTCATGGAACCGCTGTTACTTTAATTACTGCTTTATGTTTTTAACAAAAATTTACCACACTTGAAAATGTGACAGTTAATTATTAAAGCTGCAGTAGGTAACTCAGAGAGGAGAGCAGACTTAGCTTGAAAATTTAAACCTCAAACAAGCTTTACATCACTCCCCCTCCCTAACCGATGCACTCCTCCCTCCTTCGGCTGCGCTACTGGCGTAAAAACTGCCAAAGATAACCAGCTGACACAGCAAAGTGCCGTAAGCAACATGGAGTGCGAACTTCTTTATTTCACAGACAATGATTCATCACAAAAATTCCATTTGATTAAACAAGAAAAGACCTGGCTGGAAGCTCAGAGCTACTGCAGAGAGAAACACACAGACCTGATCAGTGGACTGAATCAGCTACAGGAGGAAAACATGAGAAATGGGTTTGATTTTCAGGGTCCTTCACGATACATATTTATTGGTTTGTTCAGTGACACCTGGAAGTGGTCAGATGGAAGCAGTTTCTCCTTTAGGCACTGGAATCTAAAGTTTGGCAACCAGAGAATAAATAGTGGTCAATGTGCCATGGCTGGGTTTGATGATGGAGGCAGATGGAAGAATGAGGACTGTACCGCCAGAAAACCCTTCATCTGTTATGATGGTGAGATTCACGTTGTTTTTGCATATACACTTCTGGCCAAAGGTTTAGAAGTAAGATAGAATCTGTACAAAACATATCATAGCCTCATTGTTATAGGCATACTATAAACCACATAAAGAACTACAAACAAAAACAATAAATCAGGAATATTGGAAAGGAGTCACCAAGCAGACTATTCTGTTTTTTCTATCCTTAGGCTTTGTTTTCTTTAAAGTAGTTTTCTCTGGCTTTAAAAACTAAAATGCATAGAAAATGCAATTACAACTCTTCAAAATCTTTTACATCCTTGAACTAAGCCCTTCTTTTCTATCGTCAACATTTTTTCAACAATGGTTTGGTGACATATGTATACCTAAAGGTAAATTGAAATATGTTGCATATCAATGAAATAACTTTTGATCATCCAGTAAATGAAATCCCAAACTCCAAAGAACAAGTATTAGGATTTTTCTAATGAAAGGCATCATTTCTCTCCACACTGGCTATGGACTTGTTGGTATTTGTAGATTTCTCCAATAAACACATACGATGGATGGATGGACAGATTCCACAACAATGACCTGAACAAAGCTGCAGATGAGATGTTTGTTTTCCTTATTTCTACAGAAAATACAGTGATCCTGATCAAAGAAAATAAAACCTGGGAGGATGCCTTATCCTACTGTAGACAAAACCACCATGACCTGGTCACCATCACCAACCATGATGAGCAGAGATTAGTCCAACAAAAAGCTCAGTTTGCTTCAACTCCTTTCGTCTGGATGGGACTGAGCTATGCCTGCACTCTTGATTTGTGGTTCTGGGTCAGTGACAGGATGGTTCTGTTCGACAACTGGGCTCAATACGGCCCAGTGGATGACTGTGACATGTCTGGAGCCATGGAGACAGGAGGAAAGTATAAGTGGTTCAAAAAAAATGATACAGAGAGATTTAATTTCATCTGTTCTAAGAATTGGGGAGAGTAATGAGCGCCCTGTGTGAATGCTGACACAGAGCAGGAGAAAATGAAATGTTTGAACATCGTCGGTTATATTGGTTTTATGTGTGTTTTACATAATGTCATATGTATCGTGTGAATTATACTTACTCAAAGCAATAACATCTATCCGAACTCTAAGGAATGAGGCACTGAAAAAGAACACAAAACGTGTTTTAGATATGATCTGTTGATATCCATGTGTATGTTCCCAAGTTATCCAGAGTGTTCACTTGTTTTAATGCTCATTGTATAATAATTTGTATTTAATTAAAAGCAAACAAGACAATAAATAATCAACAAAAAGCTGTAATGATTTATTCACCTTTTTTTCAACTATTGACATTTTTGAATACAAAACACCTATGGAAATTTGAACCTGTTAATAAATGTAGAACAGCAAAGAATAATGGAAGGTTACAAGGCGACCAGAAAACTACATTTTAATAAATATGTTATGAGGGCAGGACTCCTCCCTTAGGTTGGTGGTATTTGGTTGATAGATGTTTCTATCCAAGTACATCTGGCTCCTCATGCACGTTATAATTATCACTGCATAAATTAGTTTATCCCCGGTCTTGAAGAACTGATATAATTTAGAACAATCTGTTTTTAAGAAATAACCAAAACAACACATTCTGAACAGTGGGGGAGACTTTGGAGGGTTCAGGTATATTGACACATGGATAAATTGTGATTCTCAGTAGAGATAGAAATAATAATTTTGGCTTGAAGAATGTTCCCAATGAGCAATGCATCTGCTCATGCAGTCTAAACAAAAAAAAATGTTTAGCACTTTTGTAGATAATAATAATAATACTGTTTGTTTAAGTGAATATTCAGTAAAATATTCTGTTCAGTAAAAAGTAGCTTTTTCATTGCTTTTTGTATATTGCTCTGTACTGCTCATAAGTTTAACCTTCTGAAGTTTCAAAATTTAAAACTCAAATCTCAAATATAAAGCAAAGGCTTTTGATGCAGCAGTTTTGCAAATTCAGCAAAAATAATTATCGAACTCTGAACAGAGGTCCTGCCCTCATGGTGGTTTTAAACTTAACATTACTTGGCTACATAATTTCTTCTTTATTTTTTCCCAAAATTTCCCTTAAAGGATTAAGAGGATTGACGTCAGTATTTCACTACTCAAATGCTGCAACTAAAAATAAGACCTTCTAGGAAAGAAGTGAAGCCATATGTTCATTTGAGCTCTCTAGCTGCTCTGTTTTGCATTTTGATTTGCCTTTTGAATCAACAACGACAAGGAAATGATATGGAAAGCAGCATGTTTTGGATGGATCCAGTGAGTGAGAGACTGAATGAGTGAATTGTGTTTTAATGAAAAACAGCAACAGAACATGAAATGTTTTACAGGAGAATGTAAAATAAAATTGAAAATTATAATAAAAACCTACGTGTCAGTTATGCTGCCATAAAGTTTTGTCCATAAGATAAGTCCTTTGGGAACTTATCTGTCAATCTCCTCAAGTTTGCAGACTCACTACTATCATTGGTCGGATCCATGACAGTGATGAGTCTGCTTGCAGACTTTCTTTCAAATAGAGAAACACTTCTTGGTTTCAACATGTATACATTTAAATCAAATGTGGGTGTAAATATTTTGTTGTCTTATCTGCATGTGACGCATTCACTGTGTCTGAACATTCAAATATTCTCTGCCGAGCTGACAAACCAGTTCTGTTATCCAGTAACTGGGATTTCTCAGAAACACAGTCAGTGGAGGACATAAGTATACGTACGTTTTTCACTCCGCTCTCACTGTGTTATTAGCAGATATGTTTCCATGTTCAAAGAAATCAAGAAACTGGTGCAAAAATGTTATTGGAAGCATGGCAAAGTCATGTTACAAGCTTATTGGTCAAAACAAAATAAGGGTGGTACTTGCCCATGTGTTCATTATATACACAACCAACAACTCTCTCACAATAAAAAAAGTTATATTACAAACGGTGAACAGAGGAATATTTAGGTGAGAAAACGACCCTCTATAAGCACAGCCTCTCAAAGGAAATCATCAGGAAATTTGTGGAATCTGTTGCCTTTTTTTGCTAGGTAAGTGGTTAACTTTGTTTGCACTCATAAAAATGACTATACAGTGACCTTAGGATACTTTGAATATTATTATTACAAAGTTGATAGTTCACTCTGTGTACCGTAATTTAAAACAACCTTTGGTTTAATTCCAAGTTCTTCACTCTGCTCTCTCTATTTTTATAAGCAGATATGTTTCCATGTGTTTATCATGTGTTTAGAATATCTTCATTTCTTGATTTTAATATGTACAGTGATAAGAATATGCCCATCCATTATCTGTTACATGTTTTCAAGTGTGAAAACATGCTTCCATGAAATGGTGGTCACTTTATTTACAGTTTTAAAAGTCTTCACCAAAAAATCTACCATTTCTGAAATTTTGACAGTTGATTATTAAATTATAATGGGAAATGACATCCCTCCATGTTTTTATAGGTTTTTCTAATCCTGTGAAAGCTCTAATTTATTAATACCCCTGGTAGATTTAGCTTTGAAGTCAAATTAAAGTAGAATAAATTAAGGCGCTTTTTTCATCTTCCAACAAATAATGGCTCAATCAGGGACTGTGCAGCTGAAAGTCAGCAAGTTTGAAAAAAGCGTATTGAGCTAGAGGTAACTGATCAGTTTTCAGCTTATTGGTCAAAACAAAATAGTGGTGGAACTTACCCATGTGTTCACTACACAATCCCAACAACTTTCACATAGTAAAACAAGGTCACAAGTCATTAACAGAAGAACATTCAGGTAAAATAATTATTTATCAATACACCCACATAAAGGCAATTAGCTGGAAAAAATTGCTCAGAAAAATCTGAAGTTTGCACAATAAAGCTGAAAACTGATCAGTGAGTTCCAGAACCTTTCTACTTTTGCTTAGAAGTAATTTTACATTTTGGTGTTGTTCAGCCAGACTTCTGTTTTGAATCTGATGAAGAACCTGTGGGGGGAGCTAAAGATTATATTGATAACAAGGAGCCTTTCCAGTCAAGCTCATCAGCTAAGTTGAATTGTCCAATTGAGAGTATAGACATGCAAATTACAATTTCTATAATTGCCCTTCTAAAACCGTTTTTAGGAGACTATCCCATAAATTACAGGTTTTAACAAAAATCGACAGATCTTGAAGATTTGCCGGTTAAGTCATAGATAAGATGTTACACAGCTCTGTGTGTTCTTCAAAAAAAACAAAATTGTCACATTATTTACCAAAACACACCGTAACTCTGGAGGAGCTTTAGGAAAGTGTCCTTGAGGAGTGCAGATTCTCTATTTGTTGTGTTTCTTCACCATCTTCACCAAGGTTCTAAAAATCATTTAAACACTTTTTTTCCAACAGTACAAAACTCCTCCATCTGACAAGGCAGATATGTGGTGCAATACGTTGCTTATTTTGTCATGTAAGTGATTCTGCATACATATTGTGGTCAAGATCTTTCGCAAAAGTAATTCCATCTTAATTATGACAGTGGTGTTAGAATAAATCAAATACACTACTGTATGTATTGTGCTTTAAAACTATCTTTTGATTGACTCCAACCATTTTGAAAAAAATTTGTGTTTAGGTCAATGTTGTGCAATGGTTTGTGAGTATCGCTATTTTGAAGAGGAAAAAACCTGGACTGAAGCTCAGCAGTACTGCAGAGAGAAACACACTGACCTGGTCACAGTGACTAACGTGACAGACATAAAGAGACTCCTTAGTAACTCAGCAGGAAACAAGAGGGAAGCTTGGATTGGTCTGTATGACCAAACAAACACTCAGAGAACATGGCACTGGTCTCTGCCTGGGGTGGAGTACAATAAAAGTGAGACAAACTGGGAAAAAACAACAAATGAACCAAATAATTTGGGAACTGACCAAAATTGTGGGATTATATGGAACAGTGTCCCACTTTTCCTCAAGTGGGGAGACATATCATGTAATGAGCGGTATCATTTCCTCTGCTATGATGGTGAGAAAACTGTCCTTTGTGCTAGTTTAGTTCCTCTCATTAGTGTTTGTTTTAAGATTTACATGTGATAGTGTTCTGTGCTCTGACTTCTTTATTTCACAGACAATAATTCATCACAGACATTCCATTTGATTAAACAAGAAAAGACCTGGCTGGAAGCTCAGAGCTACTGCAGAGAGAAACACACAGACCTGATCAGTGGACTGAATCAGCTAAAGGAGGAAAACATGAGAAATGGGTTTGATTTTCAGGGTCCTTCACGATACATATTTATTGGTTTGTTCAGTGACACCTGGAAGTGGTCAGATGGAAGCGGTTTCTCCTTTAGGCACTGGAATCTAAAGTTTGACAACCAGAGAATCAACAGCAGCCAATGCGCCATGACGGTGTTTGATGATGGAGGCAGATGGAAGAATGAGGACTGCTCTGTCAGAAAACCCTTCATCTGTTATGATGGTGAGATGTTCATAAACATATGTAAATAGAACACAGTATCAACCTATTTATTTTTCAACAAATTTAACTTTACTGATTTCTCTTTATATTTACATATTGTGTAGACATGGTGACATACAGAATTAGACATATTTCAAGGCTTCTTTAATCTCTAATTAAAAGCGTGACTCCACGGTGACAAAAGGTTACTGAAAGCGGTTGCTGTTATGCTCTGTTTGTGTTGTTTTGCAGCACATAAACGGATCCTGATCAAAGAAAATAAAACCTGGCAGGACGCCTTATCTTACTGCAGAAAAAACCACCATGACCTGGTCACCATCTCCAACCTGGATAAGCAACTCCTTTTGTCTGGATAGGAGTGCGTTACTTCTGCGCTCAAAATTCCTGGTCCTTTGTCTGTCCTGGTGTGGTCAGTTATGAATATGAGACCTCAGACGGACAGATTGATGACTCTGATTTAGCTGCAGCCATGGAGAAAGGACGGGAATATAGGTGGTTCCAAAAGAAAGGCAGCGAGGAGCTTAATTTCATCTGTGTCAACTTTTAAAACCCACTTCTCGGTAACAAGATCTCATTTTGCTTTTTATCGTTAAATTGCTCATTCCGGATTGTAAATAAACTGAGAGCAATGCTTTTTCTTCCATATTGAGGGCAGGTATGTGTATAAGACAGTAGGTCGAGACTCTGTAATTCCACAGCTCTGGTGTTCTTTTCTGTCCGAAGGAAACATCTTATGATTCTCTTTCATCTTTATGATTACACATGTATTAAGAAGACCAAGTTATGTAAATATTTAAAGGGGTTTATTATTTACAGTCCTCATACACCTGGTATTTTCAGAGGTTAGGGACCACAGCTGCCCAAGGATAACAAAAATCTTTGTAAACTTGACAACTCCTCTAAAAACGCTCATAACGTTTCTTTTTAGTAATTGAAACACTAAATATACTTAAGTATGCATTGATATACATGGTGAAAACAATCTTACCATTAGCACTGAAGCTAATATCTACAGATTTCCTCAGTTCCGCTCTTGAGGGCACAGCCCATCAGCAGCAAAGAAAATGTATGATATTTCTGGATTGGCCGCTTTGCAAACACCAGCGAATAGTTTCGTAGCATTGTGCCTATGTGTTCCAGATTCCCAAGCTGGATTTTCTTTGGAGTATTTTCAATATGCGTTGCACAAATTGGCAGGTTTTCTGCAAATAATTTAGAGTTTCATTCCACTGAAAAATCCCCAAATAGGTGAAGCTTAGAACGTTGAACCACATATAGGCAGGCGTCCACTGCATATGTGAAGCTATTATTCAAGTTTCAACAAAGGGCTGCTTATTAAACTCATCAAATTCTGATTTAGTTAATGTGAGCATGAAAGTGTCTAAGTACTCCTGATCCAATGACTATTCTGATGATTTAGAAACTTTACTGTATAAACTTTTATAAGCGATGGAGTTAAACATATAAATAGCCTACATATATTATAATTGTACAGAAAACATAAAAAAATATTGCATCAAATAGGAAAAGATGGGCTCACTGATCATATATTAAACATCTCCCCATGTACACAAATAAACAGAATACATTCTTGTAGCTCTTGTGATTCTTTTCTCTTAAACTACAATTCAAATCTATATATAGAATAGAATAATCCTTTATTGTCCCATAAAGGGGAAATTCAGCTGTAACAGCAGCAAAGTGACAGGTAATAGAAGGATTTAGATTCACACAGGAAAAGTAGAAAAACAGAATTAGGAATAATATATCTACATTAAGGACAAAATAACTAAACCAAAGTACTGTGCAGTTATTAAAAATAACTCAGATTTGAATGTGCATGTGTAGTTGTGCATTCAAAAAGTAAACATATTATTTACAAGACATTAACAGAATATAAACTGTGAAAAGCAGATGTACAAATAATTTGCATGTACATAATCTTCATCTATAATTTGACCTAATAGTCCCTCCTCAATGTTGTGGAACTCACAATTTGGTAGAATGTGAAAACACTCTTTGAAAACACCCATAAAAGTTAATAAAGTATGAAACATAGGATTATGAATGTGAAAGCATCAATCTAAATATCAAATTATCAGGCCTTTTGACATGAACTGCAATAGAACTAGTTGCGGTCTGTAAGCAGCTTCTTCTTGTAACATGGCTAAGTCTGCTTGGGTTAATGCTGTACTACCACATAATATATGTTTTTTATTATATTATTTTATTATTATATTTATCTAATCTTTAGTAAAGTATTTTGGTACATTTGGCATTTTAGACAAAGCCAACACAAAACAAGCAGTTTTTAAACAAACAAAGGCGTTTTTAAACAATTTTATCCAGGATATGTAATAGCTGAAGAAATAGTCGCTAAATCAACACGATGCGAAGTTAATAAGAAATAAAGTATCTGATGTTTGGGTAGAAGACAAAAATTAAATACTTTAATAAAATGGGTCACCGTGCTTTTAAAAATACAGCTCACTGCAAACTTGCAAGATAATATCTATTAAGCACTGTGCTCTTAGATATATATTATTAAACAATATGGTGTTTAGACTGCGACCTGTGATTGCTGGAGATATGCACCAACACACCCCCCCCCTTCAACCCTGCATAGGATAGACAGTATAGCTGATGGATGGATGGATGCTGTTAAGAGTTAATCCAACCAGCATAACATATTTTTTTACTGCATCATTTTCTGGAGCCTTTTCGTACTTGGGAATAAACTGCATCAGCTGCTGCAGGACTCTTCATTTCTGTAAACGGAGAGAGAGAAAAATTATAAACCAATTACCTGGTTGGCTATATCAAAGCAATGAGGCAAAACCATACATTATTTCTAAAGACAATGATACAAATTTAAATAAAATATTTGTCAATGTGGTTATTATGTCTCATATAGTGTAGTTCAAATCCTATTATTGCTGACTGTACCTGCAGCTGCTGTCCTCACATCCGAGTAAACAGCGCCCTCTTCTGGATCATGATGCTTCTCTGTTGAAATAGTCGAATTTAACACTAATTTACACGTACACGTCATAACCTGTCAAAACAACTAAGTTGTCTTGGACACTAACTCTGTTGGAGGACTTACTCTTTTGTTTCTCTTTTTTAAACTGAATGAGAGCGTATGTGACATCACTGGCGTCATCTGCATCTGGAACACAGCACAGTTTGATATCAGCTACTTACTGTTGCAATTTAACTACTACTAACAATAAACTGTATGACTATTCTTAACGAAATTTGGTCAAATATCTTCTGATTATGGTGTAAATAACTGGGGATGTTATGTATCAACTGAAACACTGACCATTTGGAGAAGAGCTGCTGGTTATGTTCTGGCTGACCGGTTGATTTGTGGAGGATCCCTGACAAGCGCTCTCTAATTGGATTGTCCTAAAACACATAGTCAGTTTACTACAGCAAAGTAAACCACTTATACGATTTAAGTTCAAGGTGAGAGGAAATCAAAAAGATTTGCTGACCTTTGGGAGGAACCTGAAAAGGTTTGCAATAACAAATGAATGTATCACAAAGTTTGGTTTGCAATTTGTACTTCTTACATGCAATGAATCATTTGTATGTCCTAATAAAGAGCATGAACTTTGCAATATAGTGTAGAAGAAAAAAAGTCTCACATTTGGAATGCCTAAGGCAACACAGCAGGAGTAGCAAAATAATAAATATGGATCCACAAACTGCTCCAAGGACCAACATGATAGGAAATGAAGAATCTTTAGGTGTGGAATAACCTAAGTTTGAGTTATAATGTTATTTTAGTTTCTTACAGAAAATGATTTTATCTTTGAAATGCATCAAAACATGGAATGCAGCTCACCTTTAATTGCCATCCAGCTCTGTGGTGAAACCTTTCCTGAATGTTCACACTTGTAGAAACCTTCATCTAACTGAGATACTGCAGAGACATTCAGCTCCCCTCTGCTGTCATTTTGGACCAGTTTGTCATTGTGATAGAAAAACACATTGGAAAGTGTATTTTGTCCTCTCAGTCTGCAGCTCAGAATAACAGAAGCTCCCTCAGTCACAAGATGGACGGAGCTCACCAGGAGAAGATCTCCATCTGTAAAACAATCAGGAAACATGACATTTTATGTAGTTCCAGTCAGGCCCGTACAGAGACCTTTAGAAGGGCAGGTGCATAAAGTTAAAAAGGGGCACATAAAGCAAGATTTTAAAACACCTTAAAATAACATAACTTATAGTATACCATTTTGAATAACAACAACCCATATTCAATTCAATTCAAATTCAATTCAATTCAATTCAATTCAATTCAATTCAATTCAATTCAATTCAATTCAATTCAATTCAATTCAAAAATACTTTATTGATCCCAGAGGGAAATTAAGTGTTGGTATAGCTCATATAATTAATTCTTTAAGGAGTTGTTGTAGATGATGATGGCTGTGGGCAGGAAGGATTTCCTGTAGCGGTCTGTATTGCAGCGAAACTAAAGAAGCCTCCGACTGAAGACGCTCTGTTGTTGTATGACTGTCTCTTGAAGAGGATGCTCAGGGTTGTCCATAATTTTTTTGATTTTATGAAGAATCCTTCTTTGCATTATCATCTCCAGATTTTCCGCAGTTGTCTCAAGAACAGAACCAGCCTTCTTTATCAGGTTGTTTAGCCTTTTTAAATCCCTGGCTCTGATGCTGCTACCCCAACAGATGACGGCTGAAGAGATTAAACTCTCCACAACAGACTTGTAGAAGATCTGCAGCATCTTGCTGCAAACCTTGAAGGACCTAAGCTTCCTCAAGAAGTACAGTCTGCTCTGTCCCTTCTTGTAGACGGCTTCACTGTTGCGCCTCCAGTCCAGTCTGTTGTCAAGGTGAACTCCGAGGTATTTATATTCCTCAACCACCTCCACTTCTTCTCCCATGATGGAAACAGTTTTTGACTTATCCCTGTTTCTTCTGAAATCTACAATCATCTCCTTTGTTTTGTTCACATTCAAGTTGAGACGATTGTTTCCACACCATGTCACAAAGCGGTTCACCAGCTCTCTGTATTCAGCTTCTTGTCCATCTCTGATACACCCGACAATTGCAGAGTCATCTGAGTATTTCTGCAGATGACAGGTCTCTGATTTGTACTGGAAGTCTGAGGTGTACAGAGTGAAAAGGAATGGTGAGAGTACGGTCCCTTGTGGTGCTCCTGTGCTGCTGACCACCTGGTTTGACACACAATTCTTCAGTCTCACAAATTGTGGTCTGTTGGTCAGGTAGTCATTGATCCAGGCGATTGTTGAGGGCTCCACCTGTGTCTTCAGGAGTTTCTGACAAAGCAAATCAGGCTGAATTGTGTTAAATGCACTGGAGAAATCAAAGAACATGATCCTCACAGTGCTGCCTGCTTTGTCCAGATGACAGTGGGTTGGTTGAAGTAGGTGGATGATGGCATCTTCAACTCCAACTCCACAGCGATAAGCAAACTGCAGTGGGTCCTGATACATTCTTGTTTGCTTACTCAGGGGTGCCAACAGGAGTCTCTCCAGGACCTTCATGATGTGGGATGTCAGGGCAACGGGTCTATAGTCATTGATAACTGATGGGTGAGTTCCTTTGGGTACTGGAACAAGGCAGTTGATGTCTTCCACAACACTGGAACCTTCTCCCGAGTTAGGCTAAGGTTGAAGATGTGCTGCAGAATCCCACAGAGCTGCTCTGCACAGGCCTTCAGGACTCTGGGGCTGACACCATCTGGACCTGCAGCCTTGTTCCGGTTCAGTTTCTCCAGCTGCCTCTTCACCTGACTTTTGGAGACAGACAAGTGGGAGGGGGAGGCAAAGGGGGTAGCAGCATTTCCTGACTTGGTTAAAGTCAAACTTGTGGAATTAGAAGAGTCCATGGCTGAGGTGAAGGATAAAACATCCGAGGTGTAACAGGAAAGCTGTTGATCAGAGGAGAGTGGGATGTCTGTTTTGCTGGGAACAGGAGAGGGGGATGCTGAGCTAGTTCCTGAACTGAACCTGTTGAAGAATATGTTCAGTTCATTGGCTCTGTCCAGACTTCCATCTATCCAATCCTTCCTGTCCCTAAAACCTGTGATCTTTCTCATTATTGACCAGACATCTCTTATATTGTTCCTCTGTTGTTTGTTCTCCAGCTTCTTCCTGTATGCCTCCTTGCTGTCTCTGATCTTGACCATAAGTTGCTTCTGTATACTCCTCAGTAATTCCCTGTTTCCCTCCCTGAAGGCTCTTTTTTCTTGTTTAGCAGTTCCTTCAGGTCACTGGTGATCCAAGGTTTGTTATTAGGGAAGCATCTCACTGTTCTTGTGGGGATGATGTTGTCCACACAGAAGTTTATATAGTCAGTCACACACTCAGTCATGGCATTGATGTCCTCTCCATGTGCTTGGCAAAGAGTCATCCAGTCTGTGGTTGCAAAACAACCCTGCAGGTCTTCTTCAGCTTCCTGTGACCATTTTCTCACAGTTCGTTTTGTCACAGGTTGCCTCTGAACAAGGGGTTTATATTCTGAACAGAGAAAAACAAGATTGTGATCTGATTGTCCCAGAGGAGGTCTTGGTTTGGACATGTATGAATCCTTTACATTTGCATAAAACAAACCCAAGGTCCTGTTTTCTCTTGTAGAGCAGCTGACAAACTGTTGAAATGTTGGAAGTGTAGTAGAGAGCGAGGCATGATTAAAATCACCAGATATTGCCACAAATGCATTGGGGTGCTGGGTCTGTAGCTTAGCAACAATGGAACTGATGACATCACATGCATTGTCGGCAACGGCTGAAGGTGGAATGTAAACAACTGCCAAAATTACACTGGTGAACTCTCTTGGTAAATAATATGGACAAAAACTCATTGCCAAGAGTTCGACATCTGGGCTGCAGAGACGACACTTCACAGTAACATGTCCTGGATGACACCATCTGTTGTTTACAAGCACTGCTACTCCACCACCTTTCCTTTTTCTGCTCGTCTTCAGATCTCTGTCTGCTCGTACAGTCAGGAAGCCTGGCAGACAGACATTGGAGTCGGGGATATGATCCAGCAGCCACGTCTCCGTAAAGCACATAACACTGCATTCACGGTACTCTGGCTGAGTCCTTGTAAGGGCTTGGAGTTCATCCATCTTGTTGGCCAGTGATCTTACTTTGCCCATTATGATCGATGGAAGAGATGGCTTGAACTTCCTCTTTCTCTGTCTCCTTCTCGCTCCTGCTCTGCATCCACGTCTCCTCCTTATCAACTCATCAGGGATTTGTGGTTTCAGTTGAGGTATTATTTCAGCTTTTGCGATGTTAATCAGCTGCTCCCGGCTGTAAACCACATTGTTGCCATGGTTACGCATCATAACAAATTGTCAAAAAGGGAAAAATTTACAGCAAAAATCCTTCCAGCTTCACAGCACCAAAAACTAGAAAGTATACAGGTAGAAAAAAATGCATTCTTCTTTTAGAAATAAGAGGAACCAATGTACAAAAAAACAAAACTTAATATGTAGCCAACAGAGCCACTCCAACATGCAGCCAACCAGAGCAGCGCAATTCTAGAAATATTCATCAAGAATATAATAGGGAATCGCAACCTAACATATCAACATAATCAGATGGGGACCATGCAAAGCAAAAGTTGCCCTTTGTTTATCTGATGGGGTACAATGTTACTGTTGGGATGCTGTTGTTGGGCTGTGTTGATCTGTTGACTGTAGCCATTGAAAAGACCATAAGAGAGCTGGTAGCTGATTAAACAAGTGTTCTAAACTACATTACGGAATGTATTATAGTTTTTCAAGGTCCCTTTGCGACATCAGTCCTTTAATCCTAGAAATGTTCTTCAGTTGAGGGAAGGCTGACCTTGTTATTGCTTTTATGTGACCCTGGAGGTTCAGGTCTGAGTCCATAACTAGACCTAGATTTTGGGCCTAATCAGTAGTTTCCAGCTGTATTGGTAGAGAGAGGGAGAGAGAGAGAGAGATAGAGAACATCCCAGTCCAACTACACTACCGCAAGACGGCAGGGAGAGGGAAAATAAAATGACAAAACAATTCAAACAACGCGAACCAAAAACAACACAACCCCAACCCACAAATAGATGTATAAACAGCGTTACTGAAAAGCTCATGGTACCGATTATTACAAGATTTAGTAATGGTAGCATAAGCCCAAGAATGCACCTGTAAACACCGGTTTCCCCACAGCTCTCTCTGTGTGTGTATGTATGAGCATGCTGGTGTATATAAGGTTTCTCCATACAAGTGTTCAATAGCTGGTGTGAGGACCCATCGATCCGCCTTCCAGAAATATGACGCAGACAAGAAGAAGATCAGAGCCATGGACATCCAAAGGACCCCCAGAGCACAGGAGCCCTAGGGAGACCAACGCAGTGCTAACCATACCCCCAAGAGAGGAGCAGAAGAGAGCCCTGGGGGAACATCCAGCAGCTACAATGCAGGCCAAGGCCGCAGGAACGAGCCCACAGGCTCCCCTGGCAACTGGCTATGCCAGGGCGGATCCAGCCATGGGCCTGGAGACCCGAGGGTTCCCCAACCCCTAGCAGGAACCTGACCAGGGACCGGCCGCCGATGGCCGACATGCGCCACCTCCACCCCGCAGTGGTGGGTCAGTCCCCACAGCCGACATCCCAATGCCCCCCCCCACAAACACTGTCCATTTTTTTGTGTCACATATAGATTTTGATCTTCTGTACATTAAGGTTCCTGAAATAAATGATAACAAAATGTGTCAATGTTGTGGGTATATTCGCTGATTACATTACTATTTCTGAACATCTGTTTATGAAATTTCCGAACATCAGTCTCCACTAATACGGTGTGTCTCCTGCTGTGACCATCCATGTGTGGCAGCGCTGCACTGAAATTTCTACGTTTACGTCACCACTTGAACTTCTCACTAAGTTGTTATTTGAATGTTAGCTTAACTTCAAGTTCAAAACATACTTTATTCGTTTTTTGGAACATACTGTGGATTCTAATCAGAATGTCAAAAAGAAAGCAGCCAATCCTCAATCAATTTGGATTTACAAAACAAACGAAGAGGAGTGATGACAGCGCACCAGCTACAACTACCTTGCCGGTGTTACCGCCGCCGCTAAAACTTGCTGCTAGTGACAGCACCAGCACCGAGGATAGCGAGACTTGGGCGCCAGAAAGCACTGCTGCGACCTGCAACGGACCAGGCGATCATGCAACAAAGCAATGGAGTGAGTGGAGAATCAGGAATACATGGCTCTACTCCAGAAATTAGAAGTTAGGATGTACAGTATGCATGGAGGCAAAAAGCCTGTTGCTCGCCGAAAGAGCAACGGGAGTACATCTGTCAGAGGAATGGATGAATGGAGAGGTCAGCAGCGAGTCACAGAATAACCTGCGGAAAAAGATTTACAAGCATCGAGGCAGTTTGGCACACAAAAGAGCGGTTGAGATTTCGGAGATGAAGGAAAAGGATGTGTTCCCAAACAAGGTGCTTGAGGTAAATGCTAATTTAATGCAAGAAACAGCTACGTCTTTCAGATCTGCTTATATGGTGGCCAAGGATAAAATGGCCTACAGAAAACTCCCTGCTGTAATATCCCTTCAAAAACTTAATGGTGCAAATGTGGGAAATGTGGACCAATCGGACCATGCTTGTGCTGAAATAATCGGACATATCGCCAGTGAAATGAGAGCAAAATTTGTTTCAGAAGTAAAAGAACTGGGATCACGAATCAGTATCACGATAGATGAGAGCACAGTTCATGGCCGGGCTTATACGATAAGTTATGTGTGGTATGACACGACAGGAACGGGGGAAGAGGACAATGTTTTTTTAGATATCGTTGAGCTTTCAGAAGGCACGGATGCCGAATCGATATACAAAAGTTGGAGGAAAAGCATGAGACAAGCGGGACTGGATGATGAGTTTCTGGGAAAAAATCTCATTTGCATTGCAACGGATTGAGCAGCGGTACTGACGGGCAGAGCCGGCTGACTCGTCACTAAACTCAAACAAGATTTCCCCAAAGTTCAATCTATACACTGTCTAGCTCACCGACTTGAGTTAGCTGTCAAAGACTTACTTAAGGAAGTAGCTGGATGTAACCAATTTGAGTTTTTTATCTCAAAACTTTATGCCCTCTATAACCAGTAATCAAAAAACTTCAATTTTCTCCAGGAGGCAGCTACAGGTTTGAACATGCAAATCCTAAAAATAGGTCAAATCTTTACAATTCGTTGGGTGGCTAGTACTTTTCGCACTGTGAAGGCAGTATGGAACGATTATCCTGCACTGGCGCAACAACTCAGAACTGCCATGGAAGACACATCTCGCTGCGACACAGAGAGGCAGAAATTCAGGGGCCTGCACAAACTCCTTACAAGCACCGTTTTTTGGGCTGATTTGGCATGTATGAAGGATGTCCTGCGAGAACTACAAAATCTGTCGCTAAAACTGCAACTCAAACAAACATCTTTAGTTGATGCAAGTTGCCACATTCAGCAGACCATTGACGTCTTGACAGCCATGAAAGTAAGTGGAGGAAAATCCACACAAAAAGCCGTATAGCATATTGAATGGCCTGTTCAAAGATGTTGAGCTTTCAGAGAGCAGGCCGAAGATAAACTGTCTTCAGTTCAATCAGTCTATTATCAACAGCCTAAAGAAGAGACTGCCCTAACCGGACCTTGTCCAGATGCTGAAACCGCTGGATAAATGCTTTTGGCCACAGCAACATAGTGCCCTTATCTTATATGGGGAAACTGAAGTTCGAGCATTGTCAAACTTCAAACAGCAAGTCTGACCTACTTGCCCTCCTCAGCTGAGTGTGAGAGGGGATTTTCCAACGTGAATTCTACTGACAGCAAGTATCGCAACAAGTTGCGTGAACAAAGCCTCTCCTCGCTTCTCTTCGTGGATCTGAATGGACCCCCTTTGGAGCAATTTGACCCTCTCCCTTTTGTATCATCTCAGGTTCAGGTTCAGGTTACTTTATTTATACCCGTGGGTAGATTTGTTTTGCAGATTAAGGAGAATTCATCCTTAAAACACATAGGCACAAACAAGTAAACACAAGTGTAACAACGTGAGCTTATTTAAAACGTGACATAAAAACCCCAATGTTCCACAGATCGGGACATTAAAAGAAAACTAAAATGAATAAATAAGCAAATAAATAAAAATATGTGACTCTGACATACATCCTATTTTAACTTGTTCAGTGCTGTGATAGCAGCAGGAACAAAGCTGTTTCTCTGTCTTTTGGTTTTACATTTAGGGACATTAAACCTCCGACCAGAGGGAAGTAGTTGAAAATGGCAGTGCAACGGGTGAGAATCATCATTCGTGATGGAGTTAGCTATCCTCTGTACTTGGCTAATGTACAGGGATTGGGAACCCAACTGCGGCTCACCCAGTAGACGGCTAGACCATTTAACAATTTGGTCTATGGACTTCTTTTGCTTTAACGTTGCTTGACCGAACCATGACACTAAAGAAAACTTGGATTAAAGCCGGTCACCGACCCTCAACATCCTGGGTTACGGACGGAAAGTAAAGACAGAAGACCCCAGTCCTCTGTGGTCACTTCTGATTTAAGGCAAGAATCATGGATTTACTTACTTGATCTGTGCGTTTGTGAGGATTGGCCCTAATCCTATTTAATATTGATGTCTTTTTTTAATGACTGTTATCTGAGTTATTCTGTATTTATCATGATTTGCATGATGTAGGCCTAAGCGTGGTTGATTCAGAACCGTGGACAGAGCTGTTTGCCCTAACACTGACAACTGACAGCGTCTGACGCTTGTGTTTTGAAGTAAACGATTTACTGAGTATACAATAAGTTTACTGTAAACCTATTGTTTTAAATGCCTGAACACGAAACAAAAGTGTTGAAGTCAGCCAGAGAGGATCGGAAAATAGAGCTCCCCCGAAAGCCACTTTGTAATTCGAACCCTGGGTCGGTCAAACCCACCGATGAACCGACCAAGCACACATTCTTGGTTTTCTAACAATGGCGCTTCAAGCGGAGACAACACCAGCATTTGTGCATAAATTGTGCTTGTGCACTCTTTAACACGATGTAAGGCACATTCAGCTTCAGGCTTTCTTCCCTACAGTTTCAGAGTTCACTGAAAGAGCAAAGGCAGTTTGCAGTTTGTAGGTGTGAAACAATTTTAAACCTATGGTGTCAATGTGGAAGTACAAGATGGCAGTTATGTAAAGCCACAATCCTTTCCATAAAAGCATAAAAAATATGTACCTGCTGTTTTGTGCTTATACATATTAATATTATCTATCAGCAGAGGTGTCAAAAGTATTCACATTAAATACTCAAGTAGAAGTATAGATACTAGGGTTTAAATAGACTTCTGTAGAAATTGAATAATCAAGTCAACTTTTTTACTGAAGTAAAAGTAACAAAGTACTGGATTCAAAACTACTTAAAGTATAAACACACCTCACCCCCCAAAAAACATTTACTTAAGGCCATAATGATTATAATGTTATATAAACATTTTTATATTGAAGCATTTGGGATACACTAGGCTACCTGTTTCAGCTGCATATATGCCCATTACAATTTATGCATTTTAAAACAATGCAAATACATTAAAGAACCCTATGAGGACTACTGAGCATTAATAAGTGTTTAATGGAGTGGAAGATATAATAACTAGTTGCATACAAGTATTGTAATGCTGCGTTCTATTTGTCTTGTAAGCGCGACTTGCAACTCGAGAGTGACGTCTCATCCGTGTTGGAAAACAAGTTACAGCGGGTTTTTGCGTTCTGTTTTGCACACAACACGACAGGTCAGAAAAGATGGACGCCTCCAGGAAAGTCGCTGTTGCGCTAGCTCTGAAAGAGTACAGAGAGCTAATATCAAAGTTTGTGGTTCATCATCAAAATATGGAAGAAGATGATAGCAAGCGGAGAATGTAAGTTCATGTTTCATCTTATTTGATTGTAGTCTATTAATGTTTTATCCACTGTTTAAGCGAAAGTTCCGTAGCTCAAAACTCTGCATTGTTGTCATAGCAACATGGAGCGTCTCTAGCCAATTTAAACTGCACAAGCTACAAAATAACTTATTAGGCGGAATTTAGCCCGTAACTAGACTGTAGCGACATGCCTATAGGTAACCGTATACCCTGCTATGTGTACGACTTCCACATTTGGTTACAACAAAGACAAAATTGCTTAAAATAGTAGAAAACCACAATGTTTACTTATGTGTGATGCTCGTGGTAGCCATTTTGGAACTGAACTCGGGGTCCTCTGAGCCTCGATGAGTTGACCACCTGTATATACGACCTCGGGGGCGTTCTATTTGCTACTTCCGGTTCGTAATTCGGTAAACCGACTTGCAAACCGAGTTCGGTGCATAATGCTGCATTTTCCTGAGTCTCTACCATGACATCTTTGAACTCAGCAACATACGTCTGCTTTGTTCTTGCTGGACTGTGAAGTGGTTTATGTAATACACAGCCAGAAGTCAGCTACACTTTAAAAAAAAAAGAATAGCATTTTTAAGTCATCAGGTGTGACCTACACACACAGTTTGATGTTTGTAATATTTTGTTTTTATTTTTAATTTGTGTACCTCATTAAGACAGAAAAATGATGACTCAAGATGGATCAAAATCTATACAGTTTTCTTTCGTTCTGTGTTTCACCAGGTGCATAAAATATGAAGCATTATATATCTAAAGTCTTCCAACCTCAGCACAGACAAAATTGTGCAGACCTCTCCAATCCTTAATGACCCCCTTGGGGCTCACAGACCTCATTTTGGGAACCACTGTTCTAGAGGCTGAATCCGCGCTCCGCTGCCACATTGGAGACTGGAACTACAAGCTCCCCTTCAGTCAAAGTTTTGAAATCAGGGAACATTTCTCTGATTGAAGTGATCAGAAGTAGGAAAGACTCTCTGAACCCAGCTTCCTATTGCTTCAGTAGCAGAAAATGCCGTAGCATGCGTTCCTTTTGCACGGGTGGTTGGCACAACACTGGGCTCTTTAAAGCGCCGCACCGGTAACAGTTCCAAAGCTTCCTGGTCTGAGATGATGCACGGATGGCTTCATGGGAATCTTTTTACTATTCATTTATTGATTCAATTACTTGTACCCTACACTTTAACTCCAAGCTAAAAATGTCCGCGTCTGCACCAAATGGTCAGGGGTGTGAATTGTAATCTGTCAAAATGACAAGTGGCTTTCAGATTTTCCGTCACCGTTCTAAAAAACTGGACAAATATGGAAAACATTCGGTTAACGCGACCCCTGTGTGCACAGTATGCAATGGATCGCATACAAACAGGGTGTCAGAATGGTAGATGTTTAAAACTATTATCAAACCGCAGTCAAATTCTATCCAGTTGCCGCATTTTTTGGATAGGTTTTGTTGTGTGCTTTGTTTTCATAAAAAACTAAATGAAGCAGGAGTAACAAGGCTATATTTACAATGTAAGTAGTAGAAAGTACAGATAATTGCATGAAAATGTAAGGAGTAGAAGTAAAAGTAGGTAAATAGATAATTATTCCAGTGAAGTATAAATACCCAAACTTTCTACTTAAGTAAGGTAACGAAGTGTTTGTACTTTGTTACTTGACACCTTTGTCTATCAGTCAATTGTTATGGCACTAATATTTGTTAACAGTTAATTAACTTTCCGTAGGCATTAGCATTAAGCTAGCAGGGTTGAGGGTAACATGTTGTAATAATACCTTAAACATAATAGAAATGTTGATAGAGTTATATGACAATATCCTATAAGGTGTGATTGAGTTGTATCTAAAATATAGTGATTTCTTTGCTCATAAAGTTCAACAATGTTTTCCAATGGAAAGAAGCCAGATTTGTCGTTTTATAAAAACTGTGCTCATCTCAGTCAAACTGTGCAAAAACAAGAAAGGGGACAGAAAGAAAATCCCAAGTTGTCTGTGGTTACATGACTTAATAATTATCTTTCTGTATGTTTACACTTTACTGATAGATTAAATAGGCATACACAATAATTATTTGCCCTTCATAATTTATCTTCATATTATATAACAATGTTTTTTCCAGTATTTGAATGAGGAATAAAAAACAGATCAGACTACAGAAAACAATCTTGCCTCTTGTGTATTGTAAACTTTGTAGACTCTCTAAAGACTTTTGTTTCAAAATGTAGTAAATTTCATTGAAAAATACCCACTAAAAAGGAAAATAAAAATACTCACTGGATAAAAACCTACCATGTACGGTGATGTTGACTGCGTTGCTGAACTCTCCTGATTCAGACTCACACCAGTACACTGCTTTATGAGATGTCCGCCTGGTAATGTTACACAAGGATCTAGACATTTTTCCCCAGATGGAGCACTTTTGTATGTGGATCAGGTCACCTCCCTCTGAAAACCCTCTTACTCTCCACTTAGTTGAGTTTCCTCCACAGTTCAGTGTTACAGACTCAGAGGTGAAGTGTTGGTCTCTGTCAGGACTCACTGTTAGAGACGCTGCTGGATGGGAAACTAAATAAAACGAGATTAAAAATAGTATGAACAAAAAGATATTTGGAGGAAAAACAACGGAGATTAATTGGTTTTGTTTTTGGTTTGGTTGATTGGTTTTTATTTTCCACTCAAGATAGACAGCAGTCCCCAATCCCTGCAAGGATCAGCAGGGATGGATGGATAGATGAATGAATGGATGGATAGATGGGTTTTTAAAAATCTGTTGTTTAAATATTTTTTTACCGCTTTACCAACAGCACTGTTTATTAAACTGAACTGTTCTTCAGACTTTGATGCGTTATATAATGTGTTCTTCGCTTGTACCTGTTTGAACTAATTTAAACCATTGTGCATGTTGAACATGTGATGCAACCTTTTTATCCCCAGGCGTTCACCAGCGTGGCAACATTTATAAATAAAAAGAACTGACCTTCAGACCAGACGAACTTTGCCTCACTGTAATCGGTGTAATACTCTGGGTTTCCTCTTCCAGCTCTACATGCAAATCCTGCTGTGTGTCTCTCTCCATTGTAGATGTAGGAGACATGTACAGTCCCAACTGTGCTATCAGGCAGCAGCTCATATCTGTAGTGGGTGTTGGATGGATCTGGAACAGCTTTATACCAGTAGAACCTCCATCCTAAATAGTGATCGTCAAGGTCACAGCTCAGAGTTAATGAGGCTCCAGGACTCAGCCATGATGGAGACACAGTCAGGACAGGCTTTGGCTCTGGTGGACAGAGATGTGTTTTTCTTTGTAAAAACATATTCCGTCTTCAATAGTGTATGATTACAATCTTAATGAAGAATAGTTAAAAACAACATCAACATAAAATGACCTTACTGGCAATACTTGTTTATAGCACTAGCACAATCAGTTCAACCATGACAACAACTAATGAGATACCATTTCTAAATACACTGTCAGATATAGAAAAATCTCAAAAATATATTTTATTTGTTGACATGTGGAACAGTTAACTACATTTGATATCAGAATAATTTAAATACTAATAAAAAATATGGATGTTTAGTAACCTACTATATATGGTGACGTTGACCGCATTGCTGAACTCTCCTGATCCAAACTCACACCAGAATACAGCTTCATAGTTTAACTGATTGTTAATGATACATGAGGATCCATTCATTGTCGACCAGGTGGAACAGTCTGACAAATATGACTGGGTGTTTATTTGTTTATAACTCCTTATTCTTCCATTGGTAGATTTTCCATTACATTTCAATGAGATGTTATGATCAGTTAGATGTTTCTCTCTCTCAGGACACTTTGTCAGAGAGGCTGCTGGATGATCACCTGAAACACAAGGATTTGCAAACATTTATTTTAGTAAAAAGAAAGTGAATAATTGTCTTGCTTGTTGTTAGTACTGCTGCCCTATGTTGTTGTATTTTACCATACCATTTATTTGATCAAGGACATTTAAAAACAGCATGGCAGCATGGAGACAAGAAACAAACAACAAATGAAAATACAAAAAGGAGAACAGAACACATACAATAATCAATTCAAATGATACAATACAAACAAGGTGAGAACAATAAACACTAGGTATTAAGAAAAGCATAGACAGAAACAAAGAATTAAAAGTAAAGGTATAAAAGTAAGTTACGACTAAGTTAAGACTTTAAAGCATTACGCGAAGGAGGTTTTCTAATGTGCATTTGTAGCTCATTCCAGAGTTTTGGGGCACAAATAGAAAAAAACTGTTTGCCACAGATTTTCCAATAGAATCTTGGTATTTGTAGTAGGTTTTGGTCAGCAGAGTGAAGGGACTTGCCTGATGTATATGGGGTAAGCAGCTCTGAGAGATAAGTAGGGGCCAAACTATTCAGAGCCATAAAAACAAACATTTGAATTTTAAAATGTCTCCAGAAATGTACAGGAAGCCAGTGGAGTCTTGCCAAAATCTGAGTGATATGCTGACAGTGCCCAGTATTAGGCTGATAAAAACAAGATTTGACTGTTTGATTAAAATGGGTGTGTCAAGTCCATTTTAACACAGAGATTAGAAGCTGTCTGGTTAGCATTAAAGGAAAGCACAGAAGTATCAAAAACAGATTACGTTGAGCTGTGAGGGTTAAAAACAATGGGCTCAATCTTAGAGTAATTTAAAAGCAAGAAGTTGGAGGCAAGGTTCATAGCAGCAAGACAGTTGAGCAATGGTTGAAGCAAAATGTGGGTTTTTAGGGAAACATAAATCTAGCAAAAGTCAGTGTAAAGGTGGTAATTAATATTATGTTTTCATAAAACTAGCACCCAGTGGGAGAATGTAGATGCTGAATAAGAGAGGGCCAGTGATAGAACCTTGTGGGACGCCCTAGGGGAGAGCAGCAGAAGGAGAACACACACATTCATTAACAATCTGATGGACCTCTCAAAAAAATAAGAACGTGAAGTGTCTAGGCCTGAACCCTTAATGCCAACCAAATTTAGAGGATAATGAAATTTCCTGGCCAACCATGTCAATTGTCATGTCATGGAATTGTCTAAAACCAGACTGGAATTTGTCTAAAACACAGAAATCATCCAAATAAGAAGACATTTGGATTAAACCAGCCTCTTCCAATACTTTGGGTAAAAACGTAAGTTACCAAGGTCATTCAGGCCAAGGCCATGTTTTTCAGCATAGGTTGCAGCACAGCATGTTTAAGAAAAAACTTTTTTTTTTAAATATTTTCTTAGAATTACGTAACTGTTAAATAAAACCTTTTTAAGAATGCATTATTTAGCTTTGCAGATTTTTATTTTATTTGATGTTTGAAATAAATAATTCCCTTTCAAGTACCCCGGTTTTTAGCCTGAGAACAGACTATATTGTTCCGTACTTTCAATTTTCTGAGGTTGCCACATTTACATAATCTCTTTATAACCTCGATTTAAGTTATTTTACGAAAAGTATCATATGTAAGTTGTAAAATTTGGAAAGTTTACACTAAAGGTTACACTAAAAATAAGAAAGATGAGAGAAGCTTGCGACACACACAACAGTGTCGTGCAGAGACTACGTGCTCAAAGTTAAAGGCCCACTACATTTTGGCACGCTTTTAGCACCCCCTAGTGTCTGAATTAAGTCACTCTTGTAAAAACCAACTATTTTCCTCTTCCCCTGGCTGTCCACAGATGTTTTCAAACCAGCTCACCACAGAAGCACATACGAGGTGAATTTAAAAGCAACTTGTCAACTGAGGTAACCAAGGACATCATTTCCTTCCAAAGTATGCAAATTTTGGTTTTTGAAGTGTGTTACTACACATTACTGGTAACTTTACATGAAAAGAATGTTAGCAATCTGGATAGCCATAAAACGGTGCAGCTTCTCGCCAGATACTTGACTTTGTGAGATTTCAGATCACCGGTCCGGAGAGATTCAAGTTGCAAAGGCGGGATTCTCCCCATAATGAGTGGAGGGGGCTAAGAGGCTATGCACTCACTTTGTAAAGGGTCCTTTTAGCACATCTTGGCACAAGAAAATAATTAAAAAACATGACAGTTACTTTGTTTAACTTTAAAGCACCATACAACAGTAAAGCTTATACCATACCGAATAACAAAAACATATATTTATCAATAATCTAATAGGGAATCGCAAAATAATATATCTTTGTCATCAGATAGGGACCAAGCAATGCAAAAGTAGCCTATATTTTAGCGGATGGGGTACAATGTTGCTGCAGCTGGGCCGTATTGATCTGAGACTGTAGACATTGAAAAGTCCATAGGAGAGCTGGTAGCTGGTTAAACAAGAATTATAAAGTATATTATGAAATAATTTTACTTGAAGTTGTCTTTCATTAAATCAACCCTGATATCTGACTGGTTAACCTCCACTGCAACTCTGCTGCAGACAGCTTTAAAGACAAAATATATCTACTTTTCTATAGTGGTGTTAGCACCTCAGAGAAAATTAGAACTTGGAAATTGAAGATGGAGAGATAAACTAAATTTATGATATCTTCCGCACACAACCATGAGGTAAAAATAATAAAATGCCAAGTAATTTAAATGTAAGAATATTATATTTTTATTTTTTATTAAGATAAGAATATAATAATTTATTTGACAAATGCATTTCAAGTTAATTAAAAACTTCACATGTGTAAATATCCCTTTTGGGGCATTTTGATTTTTGGAATTGTGGCATGTCTAACTTTCCATAACAGCTGAGGTTTAAAATGTTTCTACAGTAGGCTATTTTTAGCTACTGTTTATGTGAGATTTTTAGATGTGAGCTGCAAAGAATATGGGCCCAACCTTCCTTTTGCAGTTGATATACTACAGCAGTGACTTCATTTCATTTACAGCCACTCACTTCCATGCTAGATCCGGTGTGCACCGGTAAGGACGCATCTGGTAACATTAGATGAAAGTAAAGCGAAGAGCGAACCGCAAGTGGGCTTTACCTGCGCTTTGAGGTGCGTTTCTAAGGTGAATGTCGCAGTGCCATTTCTTTTTATCAAAATGATAGAGGCTGCTGACCCAAAGCGGAGGGACAGAGTGAGGCTGTGTAATTTTTTTCTCTTCCAGCCTGTTGTGGACCGAGCAGTTTGTAGCTATAGCGTTGGGGCAACCTAATAAACTGAAAGTCAGAAGATTTCTCTGCGGCCAAACCACATCTGTGTTTGGGGAGGGGGGCGAGTGGGATCCACTGAGACCAGCGCTGCAAGGACGATGTGGTAGAAATATAAATAAATAAAAACAGTTTTATGTAACTACAAAATCCAAACTATATTTCCTTCACAAACATGTCTATTTTGAAAAAAAAAAAATTCTTGGCCATAATTTGATTGTTCTAAACCCCCGCCCCCCCCTGGCCTCAGGATCGTGGGTGCTTGTTAGTGAAAGGACAGATGATGGTGTGTTACACACCTCATCGGTTGCCACAAGACAACTTAACAAAATGTATATACAGTAATCTACTCCTGTATTACTGCGCACACCTAGGGTCCGAATTACGGGGGAGCTAAGGGGAGCTCGGCTCCCCTGAAAAGGACCTGGGCTCCCCTGAAGGCCTACTTTGAGACATTTAGGGGGAGCTCTAAAACACTAAAGGAAGATGGGATCCCCTGAAGGTCCTGAACTGACACACCAAGGGAGAGCACTAGAAATAGTCCAGTTTCAATTTAGTTTACTTTTTTTTTTTTACAAGAATTCTAAAGTGTTTTAGATTAAAATAAAATTGTAATTTGTCTACTTTGTGTGTTAAATTTGCCCCCCCCCCGAAGTCGGACTTCCCACTCGGAAAGTCAGAATTTTTTTTTGCTTCGACATTTGATTTCAAAATGGCCACTCAGCTCATCAACAACAGTAAGTTGTGTTGTAAACCTGCTTATTTTAGACGACACACTTGTAAAATGCGTTTAAAATCAATGTGACATGTAGTGCATGCAACTCCTCATTGAACAAACCGAAAGTGAAATTTGCATCTGGAATGTAAAGCCTACAACAACACAATGTTGGTACGATCTACTACAAACAATTGCTGCTTTCTTGGGCATCGCCATGTTGAAATACCGACGTCTCCGACTTTGTTAACTGGAACACTTGTGACGTCATTCCCAGTTCCAACTTCCGAATTCCAAGGTAAATAGAACACACCATAAGTCTTGCTCGCGGTGAGAGCTCATCAGCAGCGGATGCAGAACAGCGGGATCAGCTGTAAGTTTGCCTTCAGTGGGTACGCGCAGTCCACTGAGGCCTGAATCAGGTCATGCAGCCTTTCCTTTTCACTGGACACAAAAGCAGTGGAGCGAGTGGAAAGGTAGGAGTACCTGGCTCTTTACTAGAAATCACAAGTTAGGTTGTAAAGTATGTATCAATGCAAAAAGTCTGCTGCTTGCCAAAATCAAAACTGGGGTGCATCTGTCCGAAGAACGGAGAAGTCAGCAGTGCATCACAAAATAACCTAAGAAAAAAAATTGGCTTACAAAAGAGAGGTTGAAATTTCAGAGAGAAGAGAAACAAATACATCTTTCAGAACAATCTATATGGTGGCAAATATAAAAATGGCTTTAAGAAAGCTCCCCAGCCATAATGACTACAAAAAATGTATAGCGCTAAAGGGTGCACACATCAGACCATGCTTGTGCTGAAATAATAGGGCACATTGCCAATCAAATGAGAGCTAGCTTTGTTAAAAACATTAAAGAAATTGGCTCACGAATCAGTCTTGTTGCATCTGTGGTCCCTACTGATCTAAAGTCAGATAATATACTGGGCTGATATCAGTTCTTGGTTTAGCAATTATTTTGGTTTTGATGGTGGATGATGATGATGATGATCATCATGATGATGGTGTTTCTGATCTAAGTTGCTCTGTGATTTGTTGTTCTTGAAAGAGTTTAAGGGAGAAAATGTTGGACTGCATGTGGATCCCTTGTTGCTTTTTGTTTGTTCAGAACCTGTTAAACTACCAAAATTGTTATTTTTACTTTATTGACCAGTTTGGAAATCGCAGTGCAGGATGAAAACTATGTCTCCCCCAAAAGCTTTAGTGTAATTCGAACCCTGTGTACACCTTACTTATCAGCAGTCTTTTTTGCAAAGCAAAGCAGCAAAGGGCGTGGAGGGAGAGGCACGTCAAGGATGCGCATTGGTTAATGGTCATCATCTGACTGATGGTTGCAACTTTTTTTTATTTAATTTATTTATAAATTGTTATGAATAGCTAAATGTTACAGTTGAGGGCCAGAGTCAGGCCCATGAATACACTGACCAAAAAAAAAGAGAAAAAAAATCAGAAAAGAAAATAAAAATAAAAAAACTTCAAAAAAGGGCACTTAGGGCATCACAGATGACAGGCGTAGGTGCCCAAGCATGACAGTTTATCACAGACATAAAACCAATGAGCAAATGAAACATTTGTTAAAGTAGAAACATACTGACCTGAAGACCAGACAAACTTTGGTTCGCTGTAATCAGTTAACGAGTCTTTGTTTTTTCCAGCTCTGCATGCATATCCTGCTGTGTGATTCTGTCCATGAATGATGTAGGAGTCCTTTAAAGTCCCACTGCTGCTATCAGGGAGCAGCTTATAACTGTAGTTATTGTGTAACAGATCAGGAACAGCTTTGTACCAGAAGAATATCCATTCTAAGGACGAATGCTCTTTACAGCTCAAATTTACTGACGCTCCATGAGTCAGCCATGATGGAGAAACACTGAGAACAGTCTTTGCCTCTGCTGAAGAAAGAATTTCTATAAAATTGTTTCAGTTTATTTTTTTAGTAATAATAATAACAATGTTATCCTTAATCATATTGTTTTAAGGCTATTCAAATATGTCTCACTTTGGCTGAAAATTAACACACTAACTATAAGCAGTGTTGCATCTTCCACTTAAAAGAAATGCATGATTTTTTTTCTGGTGTACTGTTTAAAAAAGCTTTTACAGTGAAAGAGTCCATCACCAACTAATATGTTCTATATAGCAGTTTTCAACAGCCACCAGTGAGCAGCTGTCCTATCATGCAGGTTTGCATACAAACATACGCCAAAAAACATGAATGTAATTAACTAAAAGAGCTTGTGAGATACTTCTTTTAAAAACAGAACAAAATAAGTTAACAGAAAGAAAAACACAACCGTTTTTGATAAAATAGTGAGTTAGAGAACGAAACTGTTCAGTTACCTTGAATTTTTCCACACCCGAGAAGAGGACTGAGAACTAAAAACAGAGCATATCAGACATCAAATAGAAATCTAGCATGAAATAAAATTGGCCAGCTGACTTTTATAGAACAAAAATGTATTTAACTAATTCAAAGAAAAGTAAAAAGTGAAAACTCTAGAATTATTATTTTTCACATTTCTATTAACAGTTTCAGGTAATGAAAATAGTTTAATGGAGGTGTAAAGAACTTAAAATGTCCCAGTTTCCCATTAAAATTAAGCCTTAAGGGTTATCTACATACAGTAGACTTGGCTTGTAGTTGCTGTTACCTGTTTGCTACTGCCTATTACTATCAGCCTAGATACAAAGGTCAATGCTTTAAGGTTTACATGCTCCATTGATATTCAAGACTGTGGTTTCAAAGTCAGAAAGGTGGCAGGTATTGAGGTTATTGATATGTATCCAAATGCGACAAAAAGAGCAATAACCGTGAGGTCATTGTGGTGCAGTATACTGCAGCACACATTAGAGCAGCACAAGGAACAAAGATGATGACAAAAAAGGCAGAATTTCTGTATCTACGTTCCACAGTGTAATGGCACTAATATTCTGCAGTTCCTCTTTTTATGTCTCTTTCTGAGAATATACATTTTCAAGAGTTCCTCCATCATCGTCATATGCAGTGGGGCAAAAAAGTATTTGGCACCCAACGATTGTGCAAGCTGTCCAGCATTAAAAGATGATTGGGGTCTGTAATTTTCATCATAGGTACACTTCAACTGTAAGAGACAGAATGTAAAAAATCAGAGGAAATTACTTGGTATGGTTTTTTAAAGAATTTATTTGTATAATGGTGCAGACAATAAGTATTTGGTCAATAACAAAAGTTCACCTCAATACTTTGTAATGTAACCTTGGCTGGCATTGACAGAGATCAAATGTTTCCTGTAGGTCTTCACCAGGTTTGTACACACTGTAGCTGGTATTTTGGCCCATTCCTCCATGCAGATCTCCTCTAGAACAGTGATATTTTGGGGCCGTCGCTGGGCAACACAGACTTTCAACTCCCTCCAAACATTTTCTATGGGGTTGAGATCTGGAGACTGGCCAGGCCACTCCAGGACCTTGAAATGCTTCTCACGAAGCCACTCCTTCATTATGGGCAGTGTGTTTGGGATCATTGTCATGCTGAAAGACCCAGTCACGTTTCATCTTCAATGCCCTTGCTGATGGAAGGAGGTTTTAGCCCAAAATCTCACGATACATGGCTTCATTCATCCTTAAACCTGCAGTCCAGAGAATATATTTATGTATCAAAGTTATATAAATCTTAAAAATTATAGTGGGGTTCAATACTATAATAAAAGCCTAGTGCTCCACAACACTTATTTTTATTAATCCATCTTCCTCCCATAGACCCCTATGCATTTCACACTGAGCGCCAGATTTTTTTAAATTTTTTTTTTCTTTTTTTTACGTGTCCTGTTTGGCAGTGTGGAGCTCAGAATTGGTGTCTGAGTACCAAGTAGAAGCCCAACAGATTTACTTTCACAAGCGGAGCAGTACAGCTTTTGCTATAGTCCTCCACTTGATATATGTGTGAAAAATCTTTATTATGAATTGTTGGGGTTTTTATTTCCTGATGTTATGGACACGGAGACGGAAAATTAAGGAGAAGAAAGAAGGAAGATGAAGAAGAGAGGTAGGAAACAAAAAGTCAAGAGAGAGGGTGAGTTGAAAATACAAGAGAGGTAGGGGAACAAAGAAAACACAGGAAGACATTGAAGTCTGCCTCCATACCCACAGGACGGCAGAGAGAGGGGGAAAAACAAAACAAAACACGAAAAAGGAACATCGACAAAACAAACCAAACATTGTGAACTAAGAATTACACAACCACATCACACAAAAATAGATATAAAAATAAAAAAACAATGTCACAGAAAAACTCATGGTACCGATTAATCAAGCTCTAGTAATGATAACCTCAGCCCAAGAATATATCCTTAAACACCAGAGACCCCACATCTATGTGTGTGTGTTAGCATGCTGGTGCATATAAGGTTTCTCCATAAGAGTGTTCGATAGTTGGTGTGAGCAGGCATCAATCCGTCTCCCAGGAATCGATGCAGACATGAAGGAGATTGGAGCAAAGACGTCCAAAGGACCCCCAGAGCCCCAGGCGGACCCGGGCGGGGCCGACCGCATCCCCCAA
The DNA here is from genome assembly GCA_963556495.2 of Valencia hispanica. Lineage (NCBI taxonomy): Eukaryota > Metazoa > Chordata > Actinopteri > Cyprinodontiformes > Valenciidae > Valencia > Valencia hispanica. The sequence continues at coordinate 15,305,473 of OY747714.1, read as the reverse complement.
GAGTGGAGCAAAGGAGAACCACAGGGGAACGTCCAGTGGCTACTATGCAGGGGCCCCGCCGGCAACCGGCCGCGACAGGGCGGGCCGGTCAATGGACTGGGAGAGCCGGGGCCCAGGGGCACCCCACCCCCCAGCAGGGACCCGACAAGGGACCGGCCGACGAGGGGCCCCCTGCACTGCAGGGGCCGCGGCCGGCCGCCACGCGCCGCCACCACCCTAGGCCAATCCCCACCACCAACATCCCAGCGCCCCACCCCTGCCCTACGTCGGGGCGCCCCACCGATAGCCGCAGGGGACGGACAGCATCCCAAGGCCGGGCTCAGCCAGCATCTGGACACCAAGTTGTACCAGCTCCCGGGTCCTGATCCCGTGCAACGCAGAGCGCCGAGACCAGGCATCCAACGAGGGCCAGGGCCGGTCCAACCCGCCAATGAACCGACCACGCACGGTGCGCACAGAACAGGTGATCGAACGAGCAGAGACGCCGGATCCGCATCCCGCCGAGCCACCGAGCAGGCACCACCCAACAATCCCAAACCTGGCACCCCTAAAAGAGGTGTCCCAACCAACCAAAGGAAGATATCGGCCCAGTGCATTGGCCTATCGACACACCGGCCCCCCCAGGCCCGGCCAGGCATGCACCAGGTCCGAACCGGATTGACCACCGATGCACCGGCAGGCAGGGGCCCCCGTCACCGGCGGGGAGTGACGGAGGGGAAATAGGCCCCCCATTAAGTATAAGGCCTGAGGTGCGCCAGGCGAGGGGGCAGACCAAGATCCAATCTGACAGGTAGACAAAGACATACAGACACAGTCATACGTTCCCTCCCTCTTAAACACATACATTCTCACTGACTCACCAAGACACCCAAAAAAATGACGCTGTACCCTCACTCACACACCCCATACACACTTTATGCTCCCAGGTCCAGGTACCGATGCCCCAGTAGAGCCACCAGCCCCCGGACCTGGGAGATGGACCCCCTACCTTCTAGGACAGAGGGTGTGCACCAGATTTTTTTAGCCAGAGGAATTCGAGTTTCCGAATTGTCGCCTCTCAATCAACTTACATGTGGATCGCGCAAACATGTGAAAATTGGGGCCGCGCACACAAAGCGCTTCCCATTTACAGTCGCCATATTGTGAGAGAGTGTCAGTCATGCAGATCTTGCTCATCTCTGAAATGTCCCTAGCAAAAATACAATCAGGTGGTGCTCAAAAGCGCTTGCTGCTTACTTCTTTGACTCGCTGTGTCGCCACAGGTGATGCACGTGCACAACTGCTGCGGTAGGGCTGGAGGGAGGGAAGGGGAAGGGGGAGTGTTTTGGGAGGGGCCTTGGTACATCTCATTCAAAAAATCTATCTCCCTCAAATACTCCGGACTGCAGCTTTAATACGGATCAGTGGTCCTGTCCTCTTTGCAGAACAGCAACCCCAAAGCGTAATGTTTCCACCACCATGCTTCATGGTGTTCTTGGAATGCAACTCAGCTTTTTTTCCCCTCCAAACATGAGTTATAGGTGAGTTATATACCAAAGAGTTCTATTTTGGTCTCATCTGACCACATGACAGTCTCGCAATCCTCCTCTGGATCATCCAGATGGTCTCCAGCAAACTTCAGACAGGCCTGGACATGCTTAAGCAGGTGAACTTTTAAAGCACTGCAGGATTTTAAACAATGACAACGTAGTGTGTTAATAATAGAAACCTTTGTTACTCTGGTCTCAGCTCTCTTCAGGTTCCCCCCGTGTAGTTCTGGGCTGTTTCTTCAACTTTCTTAAGATCATCTGTACCCCACAAGGTGAGATCCTGCATGGAGCCCCAGGTCGAGGGAGATTGTCAGTGATATTGTATTTATTCCATTTTCTAATAATTGCTCCAACCGATTGTAGATTGGCTCATCCCAGTCTCATGCAGACTGAGATGAGCCAATCTTCTCCATGGTGTACAATCTATATACAGTCCCTGGTGTCCTTAAACAGCTCTCTGATCTTGGCCATGATGGAGGTTGGAGTCTGACTGTTTGAAGGTGTGGACAGGTGTCTTTTATAGAGATAATGATTGGAGGACAGAAGAGCTTCTTAAAGAAGTGGTAACAGTTCTGTGAGGGCCAGAATTGTTGCTTGTTTGTAGGTGCTAAATAATCATTTTCTGCACCATTATACAAATGCATTCTTTAATAATCCTACAATGTGATTTCCTGGATTCTTTTACATTCTGTCTCTAACGGTTGAAGTTTAATTATGATATAAAATTATTGCCTTAAACCATGGCAGACTAATAGCTCTGTAGTTGGCATCTTATTCACAGCTTCTGTTTTTTGGCAAAAGTTAAGTACTATTTAACAATTTGAATTAATTTGAATTTTTCAGAACCTGAAATACCCAGCAATTATAAGAAATTACATTATGTCAATTAATCCTTGATAAGAGTACAGATAGTGTTGCCATTTTGCATACATACAAATGTTACTATGTTGTTTAAAAGGGGATATTTGTGCAAAACTCAGCCCTCGCACATATCTTTCTCCCCATTGCAAATATTTTTCTTTACCAGGATGTTTTTTAAGCAGAAAAAGTTATGTACTTACAGAATATGCCTTGCACACAGAGCAAAATGGTATCCATCCTCACCTCCAACATTGAAGGTGTCACTGATTCAGAGAAAGACTTTGACTTTGTAAATGTAGATGGACTGAAACCATAACTACAGTCACTTCTCTTTAGCATAAGAATAGCTGCTATCTAAAAAATCCTTTCTCTGTTTCCTTCTTTTCTATTGCACAGGATTCACACTACTTCTGTGGGTTTCCTGTATACTACACATTTTAACTTCCTACTTTCTTCACCTAAATCGCTCATGCTCTTAGTTGTTGTCAAGATAAAGCATAAAACAGAACTTTTTCTCTTTGTTGGAAAAATGGTAACTGGCCTGTATAGTGTAAATATAGCACTTTATTTAGTCGTGAGCCCCTACAGGCTTTACACTACATTCAGTCATTCACCCTTTGATGGTACTGTAGTAAGCTAAATTGTAGCCAGACCTGCCCTGGAAGCAATTCTGCTGCTCTGACGACCAGCAGTAAAAGTGGGTTAAGCATCCCACAACGGCTGAGATCTGCGGAAATGCCAACTTGCTGGACGAATTCCTACATCATGAGCTACTGTCGTCCTTGTAATCAAAATGATTTTTTAATGCTGAATCCTACTCTTTTTTTCAAAATATTAATATTGCTGTGTTTTTGACCACTGCATTTGCATCTGTAAAAGGTGTGTTTCCACTATCAGAACTTCAGGGTAATTTTAGTGGAACTCCTCCCCACCGGGCCGGACCGAAGGTCCAATTTCAGGACCATTTCGGGAACCAACCGAGTACCAGTCTTGGGGTATGTACTCTGAAATGGCCCGTTAGAGTTGCTGGGAGGGAGCTGTGGTTAACTCATGCTTATTGGTTATAAATCAGTCGGAAATTATATCAGCATTCGTCACTAAACAACGGCTTCGTAAAATTGGAAGAGTTGCTAGCGAAGCGGTTTATAACAACTTACCAAACAGAAGTGCGGCAGCCATCTCTGTTTCTTCATTGTTGATCTCTTGTTATTCTTTGCTACTGTGGGCACCTTTAGGCGCTGATTAGTGACATCAATCAATGTCTAATCGGTAACGATATGCTAACATCTTAGCAAATTCTTTAAAGGGACAATTTTAAATGGAGACACAAGGACTGTGAAGAGCAGGCTAACAGATTTACCCCATCAGATGAAGGTCTGGTAAAATTACTATGAAGTTACAGTAGTGGAAATGTGCCTTATATGGTCAGATGAAACCAAAATAGAACTTTTTGGTAAAAACTCTACTTGTCGTGTTTGGAGGAGAAAGAATGATAAATTGTATCCAATGAACACCATACCTACTGTGAAGCATGGAGGTGGAAACATCATGGTTTGGGGATGCTTTTCTGCAAAGGGACCAGGATGACTGAACTGTGTAAAGAAAAGAATGAATGGGGCCATGTATCATGATATTTTGAGTGAAAACCTCCTTCCTTCAGTAAGGGCATTGAAGATGAGACGTGGCTGGGTCTTCCAGCATGACAATGATTCCAAACACACTGCCCGTAATGAAGGAGTGGCTTTGTAAGAAGCATTTCTAGGTCCTGGAGTATACTAGCCAGTCTCCAGATCTCAACCCCATAAAAAATCTTTGGAGAAAGTTGAAAGTCCGTGTTGCCCAGCGACGGCCCTAAAACATCACTGCTCTAGAGGAGATCTGCATGGAGGAATTGGCCAAAATACCAACAACAGTGTGTGAAAACCTGGAGAAGACAAGTGTGAAGACCTACAGAAAACAAATACAAAGAGGATATAACAAAGTATTGAGATTAACTTTAGTTATTGACCAAAAACTTATTTTCCACCATAATTTGAAAATACATTCTTTAAAAATCAGAGCATGTGATTTTCTGGATTTTTTTCTTCTTCTCATTTTGTCTCTCATAGTTGAGGTATACCTCTGATGAAAATTACAGGCATCTCTCACCTTTTACTTCTACTTGGCCACTAAACTCAACAGCACAATATCCTCAAAGTCTTACATAAGGTTCAAGGTTGCCCTTGTTTATATGCACATGGCTTTTCCATTTTGGTCTCATCTTTGTTCAAAAATTATAAGCTTCATGTTTAGATTGTACCTGGTATAGACCAGGCCAGCTTTGATAAATCGTGGTATGTAAAACCCTAGACTCAAAAGAAATTATTCTAATTTAGAACTAGTTGTAGTGAAGGATAGACTGGGAAAGCAATGACTTTGTGGCATATTTACCAACATACCTACCTACTGAAAATGGGGGGAATGTAAGAAAGAGCAAACTCATGTAACTATTCCAGAAATCTGAAAACTCTGTTAGCTAAAAATGGAGTTGAAGGGTTTTGCTTAACAGTGACTAAATCAAAAACAAAACTGACTCTGAAGTGTCTTTTGATTGGTTGATTCAATTCAATTCAGTTTATTTATATAGCACCAATTCACAACAGATGTCATCTCAAGGCACTTAACAAGAAGTCATTTCAATACATTTATACAAACATTCCAATCAGTTAAAAAGTTTCCTATTTAAGGAATCCCAGCATATTTTGTCAGTCATTGGCGTGAGGTTGGGCCCCGTTGATGCAGACTTTCCAACCACAGCAATCTTTCAGCAATCCCTCATACTGAGCTAGCATGTAGTGACGGTGGAGAGGAAAAACTCCCCTTTAACAGGAAGAAACCTCCAACAGAACCAGGCTCAGTAAGAGCTGCCATCTGCCACGACCGTCTGGGGGTTTGAGAACACAGAGCAGAAACACAGAAGGAACAGAAGATCTGATATAAGATAACTTTCTATGTTACAGAAAGTAAAAAGTTGATAACAGGACACAGTGGATGTTCAGTTACTGGGAGGATCATCCCAGTTGATGCCCCCCGTCCAACAGGGCATTGCAGCCAAGCAGGATACCAGACCAGGTATATCTTCTATGGAGAGAAAAACACTGAGAGAAAACAAAGTTAACAGTCGAAATAACAGAATGTACTGTAATACAACTGGAGAGTCGTAGAAGAAAAGGAAGTAGCAGAGTGAAGAATATTGGTAAGTCTGTCCTCCAGCAGTCTAAGCCTATAGCAGCATTACTACAGATATAGCTCAGGATGACCTTAGCCACTCTAACTATAAGCTTTATCAAAAAGGAAAGTTTTAAGCCTGGCCTTAAAAGTAAACAGAGTGTCTGCCTCACGGACTAAAGCTGGGAGCTGGTTCCACAGGAGAGGAGCCTGATAACTAAAAGATCTGCCTCCCATTCTACTTTTAGAAATCCTAGGAACTACAAGTAAACCTGCAGTCTGAGAGCAAAGTGCTCTGTTAGGAACATATGGAACAATTGGATCTCTGATGTATGATGGAGCTTGATTATTAAGGGCTTTGTATGTAAGAAGAAGGATCTTAAATTCTATTCTGGATTTAACAGGGAGCCAATGAAGAGAAGCTAAAACAGGAGAAGTGTCATCTCTCTTTTTTATATTCATCAGAACTCTTGCTGCTGCATTTTGGATCAACTGAAGGCTTTTAATGGCATTTTGTGGACTACCTGATAGTAAGGAATTACAGTAGTCCAGCCTTGAGGTAACAAATGCATGGACTAGTTTCTCAGCATCACTCCTGGACAGGATGTTTCTAATTTTAGCAATATTCCGGAGGTGAAAGAAAGAAATCCTAGAAACCTGTTTAATATGGGATTTAAATGTCAAGTCTCAGTCAAAAATAACGCCGAGGTTCTTTACGTTATTACTGGGGGCCAATATAATGCCATCCAGATGAAGTGATTGATTAATCAGTTTCTGTTTGAGAACTTCTGGTCCAAAGACAGCAACTTCTGTTTTGTCAGAATTTAAAAGCAAGAAGTTTAGGGTAATCCATGTTTTTATGTCTTCCAGACATGCCTGTAATCTACCTAACTGACTGGGTTCATCAGGATTTATGGATAAATATAGTTGTGTATCATCTGCATAGCTGTGGAAATGTATCCCATGCTGTCTAATGATTCTACCAATTGGGAGCATATATATATGGTGAACAGAATTGGTCCAAGCACAGAACCCTGTGGAACTCCACAAGTAACCCTTGAGAGTGAAGAAGATTTATCATTTAGATGAACAAACTGGAATCTATCAGACAAATATGATTAAAACCAGCCTAGTGCTGTTCCTTTGATCCCTGCAACATGTTCAAGCCTTTCTAAGAGAATATTATGATCGACTGTGTCAAAAGCAGCACTGAGATCTAACAAAACCAGAACAGACACAAGTCCATTATCTGAGGCCATGAGAATATCATTAGTAACCTTCACCAGTGCTGTTTCAGTGCTATGATGAGCTCTAAAACCTGACTGAAACTCTTCAAACAGGTTGTTACTATTTAGATGCTCACAGACTTGATTAGCAACAATTTTCTCAAGGATTTTGGATAAGAAAGGAAGATTAGATATAGGTCTGTAATTCACTAAGTCATCTTGATCAAGGGAAGGTTTCTTGAGTATAGGTTTAATTACAGCTATTTTAAATTCCTGTGGTACGTATCCATTTACTAAGGATAGATTCATCATATCCAAAATGGGGCCAGGAACCAAATGGAACACTTCTCTAAATAATTTGGTTGGAATTGGGTCCAACATACAAGTTGAAGATTTAGATGAGGCTAATATTTTTGATAATTCCGAAAGCTCGACTGAATCAAAACAGCCTAAGCACAACTGAGGTTCTACAGTTCTTTCCGATACCGCCTCATTTACTATGGAAGAAGTAATCATGTTTGGGAGGATGCCAATGATTTTATTTTTAATAGAATTAATTTTATTTATGAAGAATCCTATAAAATCATCACTGCTAAGAGCTGGGGGAATAGTTGGCTCAACAGAGCTATGACTCTGTGTAAGTTTGGCAACTGTACTAAAAAGAAACCTAGGATTGTTTTTATTCGCCTCTATTAATGATGAAAAATATGCTGTTCTAGCTTGTCGAAGGGTCTTTTTATACAGCAGTAGACTGTTATTCCAGGTTAAATAGGAATCCTCTAGGTGTGTAGAGCGCCATTTTCTCTCCAACTTCCTAGTATTCTGCTTTAAAGTACGTAACTCTGCGTTGAACCAAGGAGTCAGCCTCCTATGGCTAGCCACTTTCTTTTTTAAGGGGGCTACACTATCTAATGCCAAACGCAATGAGGAAGTAACGCTGTGAACCAGATAATCAATTTCTGAAGGGTTAGAGATAGAATTGCTGCCATCCACTGTGTTACCCTGAGACACTAAGGAAAGTAAGAATGGAACAGATTCTTTAAAGATTGTTACAGCATTGTCTGATAAAGCTCTACTATAATGAAATTTTCTTTCAGATTTAAGATGGTCAGTTAAAGTAAATTCAAAAGTTATTAAGAAGTGGTCAGACAGGACCAGGTTATGTGGGTGTACTGTTATTTCCTCACACTCAATACCGTATGTCAGTACAAGGCCCAAAGTGTGTTTACCCGAGTGGGTTGATCCCTGTACTTTTTGAGTAAAGCCAATTGAGTCTAAAATAGCACTAAAGGCTGCATTTAGGCTATCACTTTCAGTATCCACATGAATATTAAAATCCCCCACTATAATAACCCTATCAGTATTTAATACTAAATCAGATAAAAAATGTGAGATCTGATCCAAGAATTGAGAGTAAGGGCCTGATGGACGATACAAAACCACAAACAAAAATGGTCTTAATGTTTTGCAACTTGGATGAGGAAAATTAAGGGTTAGATGTTCAAAAGAACTGTGGCTATCAATTGGTCTGGGACTAATTAGTAAATCAGAACGGAAAATGGTTGCAACTCCTCCCCCTCGCCCAGTATTTCTAGGAATGTGAAAATTTAAATGACTGGAAGGAGTTGACTCATTTATACTGACATAATCCTCCTGCTGCAACCAGGTTTCTGTGAGACAAAGGAAATCAATGTGATTATCACAAATCAAGTCATTTACTAACAAAGTCTTTGAGGAGAGCGATCTTATGTTTAATAAACCACATTTAATAGATTTATTTTTCTGTTCAGTCAAAGTTGTACTTATTTTATGAGATTTCCATAATTAGCCTTTTTTGGCTTAACTTTTAATCCATTTAATTTTGGCCGTGGGCAAGACACTGTTTCTATAGGGTAATGGGTGGGTAACAGTACAGAAGCAGCAGAGAGGTGGGTTAAACTACGACTCTGCTTCCTGGTCTGGACCCTGGGTTGTCAGTGTTTTGGAGGACTTATAAATTCGGTCATATTCCTAGAAAGGAGAGCTGCTCCATCCAAAGTGGGATGGATGCCGTCTCTCCGGATCAGACCAGGTTTTCCCCAAAATGTTCTCCAGTTATCAATGTAGCCCACATCGTTTGCAGGACACCACCCAGACAACCATTGATGGAATGACAGCATGCAGCTAAACATGTCGTCACTGGTCCGATCAGGCAGGGGACCAGAAAAGATTACCGAGTAGTACATTGTTTTGGCAAACTTACACACCGAAGCAACACTAATTTTAGTGAACTCTGATTGGAGTAACCGGGTGTCATTACCGCCAGCGTGAATAACAATCTTACTGTATTTACGCTTATCTTTAGCCAGCAGTTTCAGGTAGGATTTGATGTCGCCCATTCTGGCCCCTGGTAAACATTTGACTATGGTCAATGGTGTCTCTAATGCCACGTTTCTGACTATGGAGCTGCCAATTACCAGGGTCGGCTTCTCAGCGGGTGTGTCGCTGAGCGGGGAAAATCTGTTAGAAACGCGGACCGGTTGGTGGTGGCCCGGGGGCTGGGTCCTAGAACTATGCTTCCTACGTACAGTCACCCAGCCGGCCTGAGGTCCCGGCTGCGCGGGCTCTACCGGAGGACAGCTAGGGGGTTCTATCCTTGTTGGCTCTGCGCTGGCTAATGGGCATTTGGCTATCAGCTGGTTTGTCAACAGCACGGAGCCGTGCTTCTAATTCTGATACCCTCGCCTCCAAAGCTACAAAAATATTATATTTATTACAGTTACCATTATCACTAAAGGAGGCAGGGAAGTAACTAAACATCTGACAGAGAGAGCAAGAGAGAAGAGTTAGAGACAGGAGAGAGAAGAGTAGCCATAGCCGCAATGAAGCTAAGCTAACTGAGCTAGCGAGACCTTACCACCCCAAGAAAAGCTGTGTGAAACACAAGGAGTTCCTAAAACGTAAAGTACACCACCACAAAACGTGTGTTTTAGTGTGCTTGTGTGTTAAAATAACTTAGAAAGGCCTCAGCACAGAGAAAATAAGATCAATTCAAGAGAGTCTGAACACCAAACACCTTACAGGGAGCACAACAGTGACAACAGGAAATGACGCAATACGGCTCCCCATAAGCCTCTAACTACCCCTTCCTACTCATGACAGCTGTTCTATCATCTGGATTAGCTCAGAGCTGGTGGTATATGGAATTATATTTCAGTCAAAAATCCCGAGCGAGATTTTCAACCCTTACCTGCGCGTATTCAACAAGGCACGCAAGTAATTGCTCATGCGCGTGCGCGCACATTCAACAACACGCGCGTGTAGAATTCATCTCATGAGTATCCAACAACCCGCACATGTGGATTTCACCTCACACGCGCTCTACACGAAGCCTTCATACACGCGTGAGGGTAAATCTTAGGAGAGCCTGCGCCCTCAAAAGGAAATTATGCGCAAGCGAGTGAAAGACTTTTGACTGTTTGGAGGAGGAGCCTAAGGTTGGCACTGACCCTGTATAATTGGTCTTTTGAAATCGGTAATGCCCACAGGATCAGTAGAGTTATGTATTTTTTTCACAGTTTAACAGTACAAGAAAATGGCATTTGTCAAACAAAGAAAACATGACTTTGCTGATGCCAGATAGCCAGGAAAATAACAAAAGTACATTGGTGTAGCATTTGAGCAGAGAAAAAAAGAAAAAAGAAAACTAAAAACTTAAATAAATGAAATAAAATGAAAAATAAATTTTAAAAAGGGCTAGGGGTAAAAAGTTCACAATCAGTTCATTATATTCTTTCAAGCAATTGCAGTGCTTTTCTCCATTAAAGAAAGTGAAGGAGAAGAGATTCAGTTCTTTCAGGAAGGTATAAAACAGAGGTTTGCATTTGAGAAATTTACATTTATAAATGAAAAACTAACAGAATATAAATTATGACATTCAATATGAGTTTTTTTTTTTCTTTTCGTAGGATACTAAAAGTAATGTGATGTTTGGTGAACTCTTGTGAAAAAATCACTGATCCTGTGGGCGTTACTGATTTCAAAAGAGCAATTATACAGGGTCAGTGCTGACCTTAGGCTTCTCCTCCAAACAGTCAAAAGCCTTTCACTCGCTCGCGCAGAATTTCCTTTCGAGGGCGCAGCCTCTACTAAGGCGTGTATGAAAGCTTCGTGTAGAGTTCGTGTGAGGCGAAATCCACATGTGCGGGTTGTTGGATACTCATGAGATGAATTCTACACGCGCGTGTTGTTGAGTATGCGCGCACTCACATGAGCAATTACGTGCGTGCCTTGTTGAATACGCGCAGGTGAGGGTTGAAAATCTCGCTCGGGATTTTTGACTGAAATATAATTCCATAGTGGTAGCAAAGAACCAGTTTATCTCTGTCAGAGCTGGTGGAAACAGGAAGAAGCAAGCATCCGCACCTTTTTAGCTGTAGAACCAGTTTGATGGATTGTTCAGTAGTAAATCATATTTTGCTACTTCTCCATAATAGTTTTCTTGAATAGGGGGATATGTTATGTGATGACATAATGTTCACAAGGGGCTTCCTTAGCTAGCCTGATGAGGGTGAGTGATGACATGCGGAAAATAATAACTGTTACCATTAGCTGTGGCTTTATATGGCTAACTAACAAAACAGGAGTTGCCAGTGATAAAAAGTGTTGCCCTTTTCATGACAGCTTTGGAATCATTTTGATGGGAAAGCCTCCATAATACACTCATAGCAGTGGTAATTTTGACAACAAATTCTTATTCCGTCTTAGTCTTTTAAATAACACACCATTTAGTTTTAGTGACATTTTAGTCATCTGAAATCTTTTAGTCTTAGTCTAGTTTTAGTTGACTACATATAAGAGTTTTAGTTCTAGTTTTGTTTTAGTAGAACAAATATTAGCAGATTTTGGTCGACTAAATTTTCAGTCGACATAGTTGACTTGACTAAATGTTTCCATCAGTCTGTTATGGAATTGTATTAAGGTTTGAATATGCAATACATGCACAGATTTAACGACTGTAATACAAAATATGTATTATGTTTTATTATTAGTGTCAAAAACACTGACTGTAGTTTTTTCACAAAATATAATGTCACATAAAATAAGCATAATGCCTGCGCTCCTTCAATAAATACATGCTCCCTGAAAAAGATATGCATTCTCCCTGGATGATATGCAATTTATGATATTCTTTCAAGATGAAGTACAATATTACTGAAATAGACAACCACCTAACTCTGAACCTACTGTCTTCTACTGTCTGTGCAAAATCAAAAACACTAAGGAAAATAAAGTGCAATTGTCAAAAATAATAATAAAATGTAATGGCAATGCACAAGGTATCTAAATACAGAAAATTAACTGCTGTTACTGTTCACATACTTCAAGAGAAGTTAAATACCTGTTGGGCATGAATATACATTTTCAAGAGTTCCTCCACCATCGCCATATGCAGTGGGGCAAAAAAATATTTGGCACCTAACGATTGTGCATCATAGCTACACTTCAACTGTAAGAGACAGAATGTAAAAAAATCATAGGAAATAACATTGTATGGTTTTTTAAAGAATTTATTTGTATAATGGTGCAGACAATACGTATTTGGTCAATAACAAAAGTTCACCTCAATACTTTGTAATGTAACCTTGGTTGGCATTGACAGAGATCAAATGTCACCTAAACACCGGCTGCTTTGAGGATGGTGCTGCTTCGAGTTCCTCAATAGCCTCTTCTTCTGCATCATCTTAAGACTGGTCTTCCTGTCTTGTGTGTGAGACAGTGCATTTGACCACATAGTCTGCCTGTTTCGTCATAGTCTTCGTCAATGAAATTAACACTGACTTATCAAGCCTGTATGTACTCAGTAAGAACTGAAACATTTGCTATTTTTCTTTACCAGGATGTTTTTAAACAGAAAAAGTTTTGTACTTACAGAATATGCCTTGGACACACAGTAAAATGTTATCCATCCTCACATCCAACATTGAGGGTGTCACTGCTTCAGAGAAAGACTTCGACTTTGTAAATGTAGACGGGCTGAAACCATGACTACAGTCACTTCTCTTTAGTATAAGAATGGCTGCTATCTAAAAAATGCTCTCTCTGTTTCCTTCTTTTCTATTGCACAGGATTCACACTACTTCTGTGGGTTTCCTGTATGCTACACATTTTAACTTCCTACTTTCTTCACCTAAATCTCTCAAGCTCTTAGTTGTTGTCAAGATAAAGCATAAAACAGAACTTTTTCTCTTTGTTGGAAAAATGGTAACTGGCCTGTATAGTGTAAATATAGCACTTTATTTAGTTGTGAGCCCCTAAAGGATTTACACTACATTCAGTCGTTCACCCTCTGATGGTAGTAAGCTAAATTGTAGCCATACCTGCCCTGGAAGCAAGGCTGCTGTACAATCTGCACCACCGGGTAACTGTAGAATAAACTGTAGAATTTTCACGGAGAATGTCCTTTTTTGCAGGAAGGGTTGCACACAACCGAGGTCTGGACTTGGACTTGTCCAATTTCAGGCACTGAGGGACTCAGGCCGGTTTTCAATAGAGCTCAGAGGACAGTGGACTTCCTAGATGCACAAATGGGAATTCTGTTTGCTTGGCCAGGTAACTTCGAAGTTTAAAAGGGGAGTTATTTCCTGGTCCAGCAGGTTTGAACGAAAAAGGGGAAAGTTTGCTAGCAGTTCAAATGAGCGTCTTCTTACAGCTCCGCGAACAGGAACAAAAGACAATGATTTTAGTTTTCGCGCCCCCTTTATCAAGGAATGCTGATAGATGCAGTTCATTCAGTAAAAGGCGATAGATTCCAACTATATATGCTATAAATCTTTTCTGTTTTTTTGTTATTTTGGAGTTTGTTTTTAGTTTCTTTGGAGTTTTTTATATTGGCAGATATTTGTCAATCTAGATGACATTGCCTGTAGTGCTCTATGTGCTGCTTGTGTACCGTCATGGCTATCAGAAGCAGCTGCGGTGTTTTGAACCCCAGTGCTACGGGCTCCCTGTCCCATTCTCCCAGCCCTGACAAGCTGAAGCTGTGCGTCGTGCCCATTTTACACGCCCTTGGATTATCGTGGCGAATGGACTGGCTGCCGATACACAATGAAACACTTTCTGTCTCGCTGGATATATTCATCAGAAAGTCCTCAGAATCTGAATCAGCAATTACTTGATGAAGTGCTTCATCAGCGGTGAACAGACCTCTGGCCATGGTAAGTTTTCTCTCTAAAAATCACTATCTCTACACTCTGACCACGACGACGACTCCTCAACTTGCGGGTGGTTTTCAACCTTTAAATACTCTAAAAATCTGCATGGTAACATACCCACAAATGTTGCTCAGATTGAAGTTACAGATGTCTGCCATCTCTTGGTGTAAAGTAGCAACTACATGAGGGATAATATTTGCAGCTGCAGCTTGTTAACTAAAGGAAAATTGCTTGTCGCAATTTAGCAACTTTGGCGCTTAAAGGGTTAACTTAGGTTCACGGCATAGACTGTATATTACTGGACGAAGCCTCAGTGACGTCACCCATTGGTTTCTGAAGAGCAAAAATGAAGCCAAATGGGCTGTTCCCACCGCCACCATCTTGTCTGCGTCACGCGTTTCGTCACTCCCAGAAAATACAAAAATGGGCAAAGAGGTGGAGCTGAGAGTGGAGCTGAGAGTGGAGCTGTGAGGGCGGGGGTGGATGATTGACACTCTGAGCCGATGTAGCCAGGAGCTAGTCCTGGAGCTAACTGAAGCTAATTGAAGCTAACGGAGGTTAGTGGGCGCCTTTAGCCTGAAAGCCGCAGTAGAGCAACTCTGCTACCCTCCTCCATCCAGGTTGTAAATACAATATTAAATCGGTAAGTTAACATTTAAATTGAAATAATTTATTCAAATGAAATGATCATTAACTTAATGCAAGTTTTCAATAATATTTTTAACTTAGTTATTAATAGTGTATGAGATCTATTTAATCTATGCATGAGATACATGATTAAGCTAAGTTAGTAAGGATAGTTCACATATTTATATTAATATTTGTATTTACCCTAAGTGTTAGTGATTGTACTACCATGTAGGATGTCCCAGTAAAAAAACTGTTCCCACAGCTATTGTAGATTAGCAACATCTAATATGACTAATTTCGATCCTAGTCAATTCTGCAATGTATGAATTTTACTAATCATTTATTGAGGTCTGGGAAGGGATAAGTTGCACTTTTAGTAAGACACTTGTGTTTCTTTTTATAGATTTTGTTTACCAGGTCACAATGGTTGCATGTCATGGTTCCTAGGGGTTTGTGTTGTGATTCCCAGGTGTTTGTCTTTTGTTAGTGATTTTCCTTATTTAGCTCCATTTTCATGTTAAGTTATTCTTAGTCTTTTCCTGTTATTTCTGCACACTGGTTTCCACGTTTCCCCGTAGTCTTGTCTTTAGTTAGTTTCTTAAGATCCTTCTAGTTTCCCAGCTTTCTGTCTCCCAGCCATTTCACCTCCTGTCCCAGCTAATCACTTCTACCTGTTCGCTCCCTCTCAGCTGCAACCGCTTCCCTTAAATGGTCCTGCTCCTTCTCTGCTTCACTCTTCACTCTCCTCCTCAGTATAAATTCGGTCCTCTTTCAGTCACAACTTGCTGGTTCGTCCGTCGTATTTCCCTGCCTGGTCCTCATCTTCCTTGTTGCCCGGCATTCTTCCCCGCTTGATTCCTGCCTTCCTTGTTGCCCGTCTGGTTCCTGTTTTGCCTGTTTGCCCGTTTGCTGCCTTTACCCTCCTGAGTTCTGTAAGTTCCCGTTCCTTGTGTTTTTCATTAAATCATTTTTGTTTGCACTTTGCTGCATTTGGGTCCTTTAAACCCTGAATGATGACATTGCATGCCTGTCCTCCACAACAGCCAAACAAAGCAGAAAATATAAGTACCTTTCTCCATCACTTCATGTAGAATTTTAATGGTATTATACTTTCAACCGATAAACCACACCTGTGCAACTGCCATTCATTATGCTAGTTTTTTTTCTCCATAGCCATTTGGATCATTGGAGACAGCTATGTCTGACATAGTTCTGAGAAAGCTGAAGAAACCATCGGAGGAAACCTCGGCCTCCCAGACGTCCGTATCTCCGGGTTTGGCTGGGGGGGCTGAGGTGGAAAGGAGGAAGAGCAGCTCTAGATGTCCTCATCATCAGCTGTAGTGGAGATGGCATGGGGGCGGTCAGCAGTGTCCAGTTGGTGAACATGATGATGGAGGACCTGCACCAGCTTTACCTTCTCCACCCTCAGATGGCCATCATCTTCTCCTCCATCACCCAAAGGCGTTGATAGAGGGCAGGTGTAAACCCAGCAAAAGTAGAAAAGGCCAGCAGGTTTGTCAACAGTGTTATGGCTTTTATTCCTAGTTAAAATCCTGCAATCTTTGAGCATCCTCACATTAGACATGACAGTCCTTTTGAACAATTGATGTTAAAGCAAAAAGTATAAATATAATCCTGATTATGTCTAATGTGTTGTTGGTGTAGTTTTTTTATTTCAACAATTACATCTGTTGCCATAACACTGTTGATAACTCTGCCCCCCCAACCCCATTTCACTGTACATAAGTCTCTTATGCTTTCTGGCCCCCCTTGTTTTTTTTTTATCTGTGTCCCTTTCTTTTATAGAATCTTGTGTTTAAAAAAATAAATGTTCTCTACAATGACTGAAAATTCTTTCAACAGTATATAAAAGTAAAACAATCAGCCAACTGCATTTTTGAATTTGATCAATTCTTTCAACATCTCAATATTAAAATAAACCTTGGTGTCTGCAATATTACAAAGCCAAATCATGCTACTTATGCGGCTACAAAAATATGATTTTTTTTTTTTTTTTTTTTTTTCCTGAAATGGAAACGATATCTGTGTGAAAAAACAAAACGACCAGCACCTAACGATATGAAAGTGGCATTAAAGATGATGCACATATGAGTACTTCTCCTTATAATCTTCCTGTAGTTTTAGGCGATTGATATCTGTAAGGAAAAAAAAACAATGTATATCAAAAACTTAAAGTTTCAACATTGCCCATTTTAGTTGGAAACCCACTCACCACAACAAGACAAACGTGCTGTAAACAAATGACCACACAGACATAACACTTATAGGTGTATGTATAAAAGTACAACAATGAAGGTGAATCCCATATGACAGCATATCAAAAATGGTTAATGCCTTAACTGACAACTCTTAATTTTAAAGTAAATCGCTAACAAAATGAAACATATCTGGAGTTAGTTTGGGAAAATTTTATTTTGTAAACAAATGGGCCTCTAAGATAAGGCTGGTCGACGGGTTGAAATGCTCGCATTTCTTATCTATTGTTTAAAACCTTCAAAATAACGTGCTGGTACACATATATAGTGTGAGCATGCTGGTGCATATAAGGTTTCCCCAAACAAGTGTTTGATAGCTGGTGTGAGGAGCAGTCAGTCCGCCCTACAGGAATCGACGCAGACATGAAGGTCGGGGACACAGACGTCCAGAGGGCCCCAGAGCCTAGGACCGGCAGGCGGAACAATGCAGGGCCGACCGTACCCACCAAGAGGGGAACAGAGGGAAACCCCAGGGGAACATCCAGCAACTACAATGCAGGGGCCCGGGAGGCTGCAGGGACGAGCCCTTGGGCTCCGCCGGCAACCGGCTAGGCCAGGGTGGGCCCGGTCCAGAACCTGGGGACCAGGGGCACCCCCCCCACCCTCTTGCATTTGCTATGCATTGGCTTCTCACTCACTTTCTCCTTTGTCACAGGCAGGTAAAGTAGGGACTAGGCGTGGTGGGTGCATCACATCATCTACTTCTTGTTTCCTGATACTCCATTCACTCTGGAAAAGGTTTAAACTGGACTAATTAGACCACATGACAGTCTTCCATTGCTCCAATTTGTATATTGCCTTGCAAATTAAAGCCTTTTTCTCCAGTTAGCCTTACTGATTTGGGATGTTCTTATGGTTACATAGATTTTCAGTCCCGAACCTTTAAGTTACCTTGCAATTCTGCGAGTTGAAATGCCTTAAAGAAAGTTCTTGTTATTGGGTCTGATCTTGTTCAAATAGTGAACTCATCCCTGCTATCAGGTGTCTTCCCTCAGGCTTTAAAAACAGCAGTTATTAAACCACTGCTAAAGACAAGAAATCTGGACAACACGTTAATGCAGAACTACAGGCCGATCTCTAATCTTCCACTCATCAGTAAGATTATTGAAAAAGCTGTGTTTCAGCAGTTGAATAGCTTCATAACAATGACAAACCGTTTTGATGCTTTTCAGTCTGGTTTCCGTGCTCACCACAGCACCGAGACTGCCCTCGTCAAATTATTCAATGACATCCGCATAAACACAGACTGTGGTAGAACCACAGTGCTGGTTCTGCTGGACCTCAGTGCAGCATTTGACACTGTTGATCATGATATTTTATTGGAACGACTGGAGAGCTGGGTCGGACTCTCTGGTACACTACTTGGCTGGTTCGAGTCTTACCTAAAGAACAGGGACTTCTATGTTTCAATAGGAAACTTTTCATCAGAACGAACAGAAATCACGTGGGGTGCCCCAGGGCTCCATCCTGGGGCCCCTCTTATTTAATATCTACATGCTCTTACTAGGCAAGATTATAGCAACCAATAACATTAGCTACCATAACTATGCGGATGACACTCAGCTCTACATTACAATGTCACCAGGTGACTCTGAAACCATTCAAACCCTAAATCAATGCATTGACCAAATAAATGGATGGATGTGCCATAACTTTCTCCAGCTGAATAGAAAGAAAACTGAAGTGATTATTTTTGGACCCAAAGAGGACCGATCAAGAGTCAGCGAAAGGGTCACATAAAGGCAATAACAAGGTCAGCGTTCTATCACCTGAAGAACATCTCTAGGATTAAACGACTGATGTTGCAACACGACCTAGAAGAACTCATCCATGCGTTTATCTTTAGTCGGATTGATTACTGCAACAGCATCTTCACAGGTCTGCCTAAAAAGTCAATCAGACAGCTGCAGCTGATCCAGAACGCTGCAGCTCGCGTCCTCACTAGAACCAGGAAAGTAGAGCACATCACCCCAGTTCTAAAGTCCTTACACTGGCTCCCTGTAGCTCAGAGAATAGACTTCAAAATACTCCTACTAGTTTAGAAATCATTACATGGCTTAGCACCAAAATATGTTGAAGACCTGTTGTCACTGTACCAACCACCCAGACCACCTAGGTCCTCCAACTCTAGCCTACTAAACATCCCTACACTCAGAACTAAACATGGAGAAGCAGCTTTCAGTTTCTATGCTCCCCTTATCTGGAACAGACTTCCTGACGAGTGTAGAGCTGCTGAAACTCTGAACTGCTTTAAATCGAGACTAAAAACCCATCTGTTTAGAATTGCCTTCGAGTAAATGCTTGATGTCATATGTATGAAATATGTTCATGCTCTCTTGCTTTTTTTTGGATCTTTCTCTTGCTTTATTGTGTATCATGTGTAATGTGTTTCTTTTACTTTGAATTTCCATTGTTTTTTTTTCTAATCACCAATCGCCCTGCTGTTGAAAGTGTGCTATACAAATAAAATTGCCTTGCCTTGCCTTCATGATTAAACACAGCTCTGAGTTTAACACTTGTTTTTCTTCGATTAGATTTCACCTAATGTTTACGACCATTCAGGATTTTTTTCCGACCACATCTTTTCAATTAAGACAGTGGTTCCAAACTTTCTGTCCAGTTTTTAATAATTCAATGGACAGTTATTAACCCAGGTTTAGTGGTCTCTGCAATCACCTTAATGTTTTATCTGCTTAGTGCATGCCAATGATTTGACCATTCTCAAACAGACAAACTTTATCTTTTCCACAACCATAGAAGCTACTCATTGCATCAGTTGGGGTAAAATAATTTACTTAAATTTGCCTAATTTGTGAAAATTACTTATATTCATTATTAATTAATTAATTAATTAATTCTGATTAGTAAACTGTTTCATGTCCTTTTTTAATGGAATTGTGTTTTTAAGTCCAATCAGTAGTTTCTACTGAAACAAATTAAGTTTATATTACTTAAACATCTGAGTAAATTGTACTTTTTAATGGTCAAGCTTATTGTAATTACATGTTTGAGTTCAAACAAGTTAACATCATCAATTTTGCCTTTTGCACCTGCAAAAATCTAGTTATACCAGTTTTGATAGAGTGGCACTGATGAGCGCTAAACCAAGTGACACAGAGTTAGAGCCAGAATATTGAAGTGAACAAGCAACTTTTCCAACTCATGTTTGAAGATGAAGATGATGTGTGTAATTTATCAATTTAATTCCTTTTACATAATCAACTGAGTTAATAAAAATCAATGAAAATTCCAATTATCTAGTTTATTGAGTATGTCAGTATACTTCAGCCAACTCAGTCAACAATCAGCTTGTGAGAACTCTTGTGTTAAGTGACAACATCACAAGAATTACTGCCACTAAATGCACATACAAATCTATACAAATGCTCTCTCTCACTCATAAGATCTCTGCAAATGTTGTGCAAAAGCTTGTTATTTCAACTGTCACGTTTTACGTTTTACAAGTGCATGCTGTATTTTTCAGTCATCAACCATCTTCTTCCATCAGTTATTCAAGGCGAGGCAATTTTATTTGTATTGCACACTTTCAACAACAAGGTGATTTAAGGTGCTTTACATGATTAAGAGATAAAATAAAAATAGAAGTAAAACACAGGCAGAGCATATAAAGTAAAAACAGCAATAAAGCAAAAAGCATACACAGATACATCAAGGCATGACAAAGCATATAATGTAAGAACAGCAAGAACCATAGACAAAACGGTACATCAAAGCATTACTCAAAGGCAGCTCTAAACAGATACTTTTTTAGTTGTGTTTTAAAAGAAATCAGTGTTTCAGCAGCTTTGCAGTTTTCTGGAATTTTGTTCCAGATTAGAGGAGCATAGAAACTGAAAGCTGCTTTTCCATGTTTGTTTCTAATTCTAGGGATGTTGAGTAGACTAGAATTAGAGTACCTGAGTGTTCTGGTGGGTTGGTAAAGTAACAGCAGATCTTCAATATACTTTGGTGCTGAGCCATTTAATGATTTATAAACTAGTAAAAGTATTTTGAAGTCTATTCTCTAAACCACAGGGAGCCAGTTTAAGGACTTTAGAACTGGGGTGATGTGCTCTACTTTTCCTGGTTCTAGTGAGGACACGAGCAGCAGCGTTCTGGATCAGCTGCAGCTGTCTAATTGACTTTTTAGGCAGACCTGTGACAACGCTGTTGTAGTAATCCATCCGACTAGAGATAAACACATGGAGGATTTTTTTCTAGGTCCTGTTGAGGCATCAGTCCTTTAATCCTAAAAATGTTCTTCAGGTGATAGAAGGCTGACCTTGTTATTGCCTTTATGTCAAGAATTTCTCAGTATATATTTCCATCCAAAAGATAAAAGGTATGTCCAGCAGAAGAATGTCAAAGTGCCCCCTAGTGGGGAAACACGATAAATACAGAATATGAAACTAATTTTATAAAAACACCATTACTATATTACTTGCTCTCATTTTACTGGAATATCATCAACAAAACAATCAGTTGAATTGTAAACATTTATTTGGACAGTTGAATCTTAAACTGGAGGTTACACTTTATTGACCATTTATTTCCATAAGTTTGGAAAATACAGAAATACTATATTGAAAAGTAGAATGATTTGCCATTTTTTTCATACCAGGTGTTAGGGGATATGTATTATGTAATTAGGAATTAATAATTTATTCCCTGTCTTAGTAAATTCATTTAAGATATGAGGTCTGACTGGCTCTCCAGGAGAAGACACCGGGAACGCACATGGCGACTGAGCTCAGATAAATATTGATTGCTAAATACTATTATGGATTTTTGCGGTAGTAGTACTAACCAGGCATACTGTAGGTAGGACTGCGCCTGTTAAACCCAAAGCAAGATGCGCACAAACCATTTAGCGCTTTTGCCCTTGATGAATATGCAATGTCGGCGTTTCTGTCAAAAGGCGCAAAAATATTGGGAGGAGAACATGTAAATAAGTAGGCGTTCAACGCGCAGAGGGATTCATTTCAGCTAAAATTACATTTTAATACGAATACAAGCCCTTTCTTTCTCTAATATTTTTAGATAATTTATTCCATTCCTGAGATGCTCTGTAGACAGCAGATTTTTGCAGGAAATTTGTTATAGCACGTTTTACCATTAATTGAGTATCACAAGCATAGCTAGTATAATGGGTGCGAATCTGATCAGAGTAAATGAACTCTTTGTAAAATGATTCTGGTTGACCTGTTGGAATAATTTTCTTAATGAATATGAGTTGGTTGTACTGCAACTTGACATTTAATAGAGGCCATGATTAAAGTGCTGTGCATTTCATCAACATTAGTAGAATATGGACATCTCAGTAATAAATGAGCAGCCGTGTTGGGGACAAGCTGCAGCTTTAATAAGTCTGACTCTAGAATACGTCGCCTGCATGGTTTAGAGAGCGGAGCATGTACACTGCACACATTAAGTTTATCAATGACAAAAGAAGAGTTGACAGGTATGTCGTTTCCCACCCCCCCCTTTTTTTTTTTGACAAAGATGCATCATTAATCTACTGCGCCTATGCGTCCTCTTTCTGGCTGCGGCGCAGTGCATGAGGCAGATAGGCTGGCACACACACAGCAGCGGACGCAGTCCTCATTTGAATACTGCTTTTTGCACCTGTTATGATTTGCGCGAGCAATTCTAGTAGATCATCCCCCTATCAGGATCATGGCCTTTGCACAGCTTTTGAGGCGCAATCAATTTTGCGCTCTTTATTTGGAGTATTGATAAATCAGGCCCTAAAAATGCCCGAAGGACTCAGTTTTTCATCTTTGTTTAAGAAGAAGCTATTTTTAGCCACAATAGACGCCGCCCAATGTGTGGCCTCAGTGAGAGGGCTGGCAGGGGCGAGATCAAGGGAAGCACGTGTGCTGGAAATGTTATGATACTAAATATGATAGGATACTAAGTATAATACTAGAGTTGGAAGGGAAAGAAATGGTAGAAGATACACAGCAAATGGAGGTACAACTTGATCAAGCTGCAAATTCATCCAGAGCACATAAAAGCACTTTGATAAGAGTAGACATTAAATAAACATTTCAGTTATAGAACTTGGACATATTTTATGTGTCCCCGAAAATGGAGCGAATGAGGTGATTCCCATTGACAATCGGTGATTTCATTTTTCCACTTAAGCCTTTCTTGGTTTGTTGATGATAAATTTATCTTCATGGACCTGAAAGAAGATCACAAAAAATAATCTAAAAGCAGATGTAAAACAATACTGAAAGAACAACTCGAATACTAATTCTTCATAGTTCAGTGGAAAGTATTTATTTCCACAACAATTTTATTTTGAAACATAACTCACTTTGTTAATTATTTTTCTCTCGATTCTTTCACCTTTCAGATTAGTCCATATCATAAATAAAAAAAAACACAAAGACAAACATTGATCAAGTAAGTTTCCTAGCATGAGAAGAAGGCCTCACCTTTTAAATCTCTGACATGGCCCAGCAGGAGCAGAAGGATGATAAGGATTTTTCCACTGAGGGGTCCAACAACCAAAGACATCGGAAAGGATGGGTTTTCAGGTCTAGATGCAGCCACTATTTTTTAATAAATAAAAATCTAATATTAAAATACAAATACAATACAAACTTTTACTTTCCAATTACCCTTAATAATGTCCTGCGATATATTTTTCTTACATTTAACCGCCATCCAGCTCTGTGTTGAAACCTTCCCTGAGTGTTCACACTTGTAGAAACCTTCGTCTGACTGAGACACTGCTGAGATCTTCAGCTCCCCTCCGCTGTCATTTTGGACCAGTTTGTCATTGTGATAGAAATTCGCACTAGAAAGTGTATTTTGTCCTCTCAGTCTGCAGCTCAGACTAACAGAAGCTCCTTCATTTACAGGACGGACAGGGCTCACTAGGACAAGATCTCCATCTGTTAAACAGTCAGAGAATCAGCCAACATATAGCATTGGAACGGGTTAAATGAGAATCAATGGAACATGTTTTTAACCCGTTTTGAATTGCTAATTGTATGTCTTACAGTATCATCAAGTCTAAAAAAAAAGGATATGCATGATAACATACCATGTACGCTGATGTTTACTGCACTGCTGAACTCTCCTGATCCAGACTCACACCAGTAAACTGCTTTTTGGGACCGAAGACGGTTGATGGTACATAAATATCCAATCATTTCCCTGCAGTTCATTAACTCTATCAAATCACCTGCTTCTGTAAACTTCTTTACTCTCCAATGAGTAGAGTTCCCCTTACAGTTCAGGGTTACAGACTCAGAGGTGAAGTGCTGCTCTCTGTCAGGACTCACAGTGAGAGATGCTGCTGGATGAGAATCTGAAATACAGCACGTAATGGACAATCAAAATGAAATGGTAGACAATAGGATAAGAATCACTTTCCTTCTATTTGCTTCTATCTGTGCATTTATATAGTACACAAGATACTGACCTGCAGACCAGATAAACTTTGGTTCACTGTAATCAGCAAAGTACTCTGTGTTTCCTTTTTTAACTCTACATGCATATCCTGCTGTGTGTCTCTGTCCATGAATGATGAAGGAGTTCTCTACAGTCCCATGGATGCTATCCGGCAGCAGCTTATATATGTAGATCTTGTATGAGAAATCAGGAACCACTTTATACCAGTAGAACCTCCATTTCACAGACAGATCTTCAATCTGACAATTCAGGGTCACTGATGCTTGAGAACTCTGCCATGGTGGAAACACGGTCAGGACAGGCTTTGGCTCTGTTAAACAGAACATTTTGAAGCATATATTCTGTATTATTAAATAGAGAAAATGAATGTAATGGAAATAATTAGAAATTCAAAGAAGTGGAAGAGTCGACCTACAAAAATGTTCAAACTTGTAAGCTAATACACTGTGTGGAACAACCATGACATTACCAAGACTCTCGAATCTTTGTTTTTGCTACACCCAAAAAGTGTATTTGGTTTAAAAAAACAACTAATTTCCAAAGGAACCCTACAGTATAACTACAATAAAATATGGTGGCGGCAGCATCAAGCAGTGGAATTACCTTTGTTAAATAGAAAGAAATGAAATCATAACTATTTCTAAATAACCTTTTAGGCCCAAGAACCAAAATCAACTGAAGAATTTCTTTGCAACGACCAAGCTTCAGCTTGGAATTAATTTTGTCAGGAAATCTGTGGGGTCACCTAAAGAAGGTTTTAGACAAGATATGTCCTCACAATGTGATCAATTTAGAGAACTTTACAAGGCAAAGAGCATTAATTTTGCCAAGTCAAGGAGTGGAGTGCTGAAAAACTCCAAAAATTGAATCAAACAGTGGTTCAACATAGTAATAGTTTAGCTTTTGTTTTTTTTTTACTACAGATGTGTTTGCATTACAGCTTAAATTTACATTATGTGCAGTTGTATTCAAAATAATGGCAGTTTAACACCACTAACAACAGGAATCACTGTTTTTGGTCGAGAGTACATTTTAACATTGCAACTACTTTACTGGTAGGTGTACTGTAACCAAAAGATCCAACTGGTGGTCCATTTATAAAGGTTAAGGCTGTTGTGTATTTATCTCTAAAAGCCATATATTTGGTTTTAGTTAGACCAAAATGCAGGCAGAACCAGGGGCAGAGAGATGAAATTCAGAGCTAAAAAATAAAGGATAGCACGAGAAGAGTAGGATTTGGCTTTAAAATGACTGGAATGTTTGTATTGAAATTACTTTATTGTAAAGTGCCTTGAGATGACATCTGTTGTGTATCGCCACTATATAAATGTACTGAATTGAATTGAATAGAACCTGGTGTGAGTTTGCTAGAATAATCTACAAAGGAACACAGAAAAACCAGGGCCCTCATTTATCAGACGTTTGTAGAAAATGTTCTATATTCTATCCTACGAATGAAATTTAGAATGTTCGTACAATCAAAAGCCGGATTGATCAAGTATGTGGTGGCCACTCGTACGCATGTTCCTCCGCAATCATCTGTTGATAAATGCCACATTTGCATACCTAGGTGCTCGTGCCTACAGAAACTCCCCCAATTAATCATGTTTGGTATCACCACATCCTCTAACACAGTGGGTCCCAAACTGTTTTTACTGGAGCCCCCCTTTGGTTTATATGAAAATGTTAAACCTTCTATACCTTCCAGTGTAATCGTTTTAAGTGTAACTTCTTTTTATTACTGAGCATCAGTATCATCCAGCACTGCTTTAATCGCTTTTCTTTTTTTTTTTTATTAAGTAATCTCTGTGCACAAGTGCTTTAAAAATGTAAACAACTGCAAGAGGAATGAAATAACTAATGTAAAGGGTTGTTTTGCAAAACGGAGGCCTTCAATCATCATACAATTCAGTACCTGGTGTGAGCCTGCTGTGATGTCACTTTATCTGCCAGGTGGAGGTGTGTGTTTGTGCCCTGCATCAAGGAATTTGATTCATTGAACATTGGTTTCAGGAAATAAAAATCACTGTATGCAAGTTTAATAAAGAACTTCTTACAGTAAAATTTGTGGGCACGATCGCTGCACTCTTCCTTCAAAAAGATGCGGGTATCATCACCCAGATCAAAGACCCCGGACAGGACCTTCCCACCTGACAGTCATCAGGACTCGCTGCGACACAGAACAGCTGTCTGGTCAGAGCCCATTTCCTTTCACAGTACCACAAAAATCCTTTGACAGGCCGTGATTTAAAGTAGCTGTCTGTGCCGAAGACATCGATCGTTACATCATTTGGCTCTGGACTCGGCTGTTTAGACCCCACCCATATGGGGGAGACGTGCTTGATGCAGCCCTCTTTGCACTGTCTTTGCCCTGAGGAGGACGTGAGACTGTGCGTTCAAGCCAAAGGTGAACTGTTCGTATTTCAAGTGTAATTGTTTCTTTTCAGTGTTTATATGTAGTTCTCAGTTCAGCTTGTTTGGACTGAATATTATTTAAAATGGAAAAAGAACCCACTATTGAATATGTTATAATTTAAAAAATTTATGAATTTATAAAAATAGATCATGGACTTTTTTGTTTTAACCCCGCAAAAATATCTTGCGCAACCTTTGGTATTACTGGACAGCGGAATAACTGGTAGTGTGCTGGCTGCTGCCTTTAATCATTGTTGGAATCATCCACAGTACAGTATTAAATCCTCTATAATTGTGTGAGGTTTTTTATACTTTGCCAATTGGTTCAAAATGTTTTTTGAGCTCTGTTGAACATTTGCAGGTATTTGGTGTAACAGAACCAAAGGTAAGATATTCTTCGTCATATTTTCTACTCTGGCTTGGAAGGAAGTTCGTTTAGATCAGGGGTCTCCAATTCCAGTCCTCAAGGGCCGGTCTCCTGCATGTTTTAGTTCTTTCCCTGGTCCAGCACACCTGAATCAAATGATGGTTCATTAGCAGGCCTCTGCCGAACTTTGACATGCTGAGGAGGTAGTTGGATGATTTGAATCAGCTGTGTTGGATCAGAGACGCATCTAAAACTGGCTGGAGACCGGCCCTTGAGGCCCGGAATTGGAGACCCATGGTTTAGATGCATGTTTGGTGGTGGTTCATGTTCTGCTTTGTCTTTATGTGGCAGCCTCGTCAAAAACCTGTCCATTATGTTAGCAGTGTCCAAATATTCCGTTCTACCACTAGATGCTGTGCGTACGCATGGTCAGAGCTGTTCTTATATTTGGGAGAATTTCAACCCACAAGTACAATATAGTAAATTCCACAGTATGGGTAAAATTGTTCCTACGCACGAAATACGCACAGATCTGTGCGTGAGTACGGTTGATAAATGAGGGCCCAGGAGCTTAAATGCTGAAGAAGGGGTGGGACATGTCTTAACCTGATGAGCCAATTAGGGAATGTGAAACACCTGGGGTGGAATCTCACCAGGGAATTGAGGGAGGAAGAAATATTTAACACAAAAGGGAACTGAACTAAGAACAAAGGATTTCAAGACCAAGAAGAAAAAGAGAGAATAAAGAAAAATGCTCCAAGAACATAAGAAAAGAGAAAGAACTAAACACAAATGAATTAACTAACATGACGAGAACAGTATTGAACACAGAGAAGTGAACAGAATATGGCAAAACCTAAACAAACAAACAAAAATAAACATATACACTCATGAATCATGACAATGTAAGCTATCAGACAGCTTAAACAACCTGGCTCTGAACTATCTCTCAGTGCTTTTGAGCTATTATAAACCGGGCCCTCTCTTAGATCAGCTGACCACGAACTGTTATGCATGCCTGGATTCCACTATGAAGCTCTTGGCGAGCGCGCCTTTTCTGTTTGTGCTCCCAAGTTATGGAACCAATTACCATTGCAGGTTAGGTTGGCTCCATCCCTTTCTGTTTTTAAGTCTCGGTTTAAGACTCATATTTACTCTTTAGCTTTCAATTGTGTCTGAACTTTTATTTCCCAAAATGTTTTATCTGTGTGTAGGATGCTGTATTATCCTTTCTTCCTTTTTGGTATTTTATCTGTTATTTTAGTTATGTGTTTTGGACTCTGTACTTTGCACTTCTGTACAGCACTTTCACAGCGCCTTTAAACATGCTTTATAAATAAAGTTGGTACGCAACGTTTATTCTCAAGCAATTTTTTATAAGATATCATTCCACTGAGTCAAGAACTCTACAGTTTGCAACAGATTAAGTTGAAAAAGGAAAGCCTGCATTTGGTTCTGTATGACTTCCAATTAAATATGTAATATGTATGGCAACTTTGAAACCCATTCTTTTTTTTTTACAAAAATTCAATTTTGAAATATTACAGATAGGCTACATCTAAAAAATAAAATAATTTAAAACTTACTGTAAACTGTAATGTTGACTGCATTGCTGAACTGTCCTGATCCAGACTCACACCAGTGGACAGCATCATAATTTGACTCACTGTAAATGGTGCATGATGATCCAGTCGTTGTCCGTAGGGTGGAGCAATCTGCTAAGTATGACTGATGATTTATTTCTTTGTATTCCATCACTCTCCACTCAGTTGAGGCTCCTTCACAGTTCAGTGAGACATTATGATCAGTGTGATGTCTCACGATGCTAGGAATCACTCTGAGAGATGCTGCTGGACGAAACACTGAAACACATGTAACAAGTAGTGACAATATTAGATTCACGAAGCTTTATAATATTTTATTCTGGCATATTAGCAGTGTGCTCCAATTTCAGCTGATTCACTTAGATTAGTTTTTACTTAGGTTGTTGTTGTTTAGACTTGGCTTTTTTTTTTACTATGCTGACGTAAACAAAATAAAAAAATAAATATTTCAAGGATCAATAAATGTTATTAATCAGCTTAATTAAAAGGGAAGGGGTCCTTTTATGTAAGATCTGTGTTGCTGTGTTGCCCTAGTGTAAAAATATAACTTAAAGCAACACACACTTCAGATCTTCTTGCACTTGAAAAAGTTTGGCCCACCTTCATATTTTCAAACTATTCACAAGCATAAGTAGCGAACAAAAAAATAAAAATAAATAAAAAATCAGGAAATGCACATAATGATGAATACCCTTCATGATGTCCCATGCTGGTATGAAAATGAAATATTTTGGTGTATAGATTGAATTATCTTTACACCTTTTACCCTCAACAGCTTGTTGTAACTGTTTTTCAGCATGACTTACTATTGCTCAGACACCTATGCACAGGTTCATTTTGTAGGTGCCTATTGTCCTTTTTATCAGTTAGATAACAAATAATAAGTGTCTGCTTAAGACAACTTGTTCCATCAAACTGTGGACAGAGGGCCAAACTTGCACAAGGTTTGCTGACAATATAGGATTGGTTGGGCCCATCACATTATGGATAAAGTGTCTTAAATCAGTTAAGATCAGTGTTCAAGACTCAACAGTAACACAGAGACTGGACAAAAATTACATCCCTGGGAAATTCTAAGGTCAAAAACCTTTTGTGACCAAAAGGCTGCTTTGCCACACAGGACCTGTATGACTTGCTGTAATCGGTTGAACCATATATTTTGCTTTCTATTAGAAAATCCTAGGGGAATTTCTGCAGCCATCAGTTCATGACCCTAAGCTCAAGTGCTCTTAGGTCAAGCAACAGGACAATGAATCTAAGCACACCAGCAACTCAATCGTATTATAGAGTCAAATATAAAGCCATCTGGCTGGACAAAACCTGAGTCATGCAACATGACAATGATAAGATATGCAGCCGCAAATGTAAAACAGAAACTAGATAGTCTAAGCTCAGACCTTAATCAGATCAAAAGGCTGTGGTGGGACCCTAAGATATGTGCAGAAATTAATGTCTGCAACCCTCAATGAACTGATGCTTTGTTGTAATGAGGAGTGGTTCTTTTCCTCCACCTCAATGTGAGAAACTAAAGTCACACAGGAAACACCTTGTTCAAGTTTTGTTTGCATCTAGACCTGAAAACCCATCCTTTCCGATGTCAGAGGCTTCCACGTTGTTGTTTGTACAAAGCTTTTCCATTTAGTTTTAGAACTTCTGAATCTAGAAAAAAACAAAACAGTTTTTAGATCCCAATATGTAAGATCTGAAATATGTTTTTGTTTGTTTTTCTATAATGGTGTTATGAGAATACCTTAATGTTTCTTACTCTCATTTTAGATTATATCTAAAAGACATTCTAGAAAAATACCATTATTATGGAAATTTGCTCTCACCGCACCCATGCAAGGTTTATTCTCAAGCAATTTTTCATAAGATTTCATTCCACTGAGTCAAGAACTCTACAGTTTGCAACAGATTCAGTTGAAAAAGGAAAGCCTCCTTTTGGTTCTTCCAATTAAATATGTAATATAGCATAAATAAAATTAATCCTACAACATAGAATATAACTAAGGCTATCCCTGTGTTTATTTAGAACTGAACATATCAGACAAAAGAGAGATGTAGCAAGAAAACTGACAATCTAACTCAACAAATCTCCTAAATTCTCCTTTCCTAATCATTGTCAATGTCCTAATACTACAGCTTCCTATTTGTCCTTGTTCACAAACCATCCTGAGGCTTTTAATGTCCTTGCATTGTAAGATAAGTGAAATCTTTAGGATACAACACATTTTGTTGGAGAAAGTCGACAACAATTAAAGGAACATATTGTTAAATTAAACATACTTGTTAGACAGTTTTAAATTCTAATTAACATTTCACTAGCCATCTAGATATAAATGTAAAAATTGTTTTACGGGTGGATAAATACCTAATTAGAATTTTAAGGGCACGGATCTGAGTGGAAGTTTCTTTAATGCAGGCAGGTTGTGGGTGAGAAAATATGTATATAAATTTATTTTTAAACACAAAATGATATATTGATATATTGTCTTAGTGGAAAGAGCAAGCAAGAATATTTCCCAACCTCGCACTGATAGCAGAATGTTTTCGCTATCTACGCAGCGCTGCCAGTGACAGAGACTTTTTTTGTGGCTGGCTTAGTGATTCAGGAACGGAAAACATAAAAACCCAAGGACTGTGGACAATATTTTGTTTCTGCTCAGCAATTTCATCAAATAAATGTCAGCTGTGCAATTCATCGTAGTATAATTTACATTTAAAAAGGGGTCCTGTTTTTTTAAGTCTTTGGTTTTTTTAAACCGTGACAGAAAAGCCTGAAGGCCATCCGCCCTTTTGACGGATCCACACCCCTGACCACTTGATGCAGATTAGCAGACATTTTCAACTTTACGCAAAGAGTATAGGTAACCAAATCAATCAAAAGAAGATTCCCAGGAGATCATCTGTGCATCATCTCCTGAACACCGTACCCAATACATCTCACAATCCATGTTACCCATGCTGCTTATTTCCTCCCGCTGACGGGATCACGAAAGCCCTCGTTCAGACCGAAGTGCCACTTAATTTCAGTCTCCAGTGTGGCAACAGAACTACATTATGCACAATCAGGACCAGGAGGCGAGTTGTGAAACTCTGCTTTCAGGCCACAGCAGATAAAATGCTAATGTTTAACACAAGCATTCATCTGCTTGATGTGTGATGTGGATTCGTTGATCAGCTTGTTCGGATTGAATATCATTTAAAATGAATAAAAATGAAGTACTATTGAATGTGTTATCTTTTTTAAATTTTATGGGTAAAAATAGATTATAGATTATGACAGCATCAAAATGACACATAACGAAAAAGTCTAAAGTCACATATTTTGTAAAGAGCAACAACCTCTGCTGAAAATAAATAATTTTCAAAGAGTGACATATAGTCACTGTACTGTGCATGTCTGGGTCTCGGGTCGGGTACATATTTGATCAGACCACGGGTACTGGGTCGGATTCGAAAATCCTCTTTAGGGGTGCAAGCGGGTGTCCTTTGGTAAAATTGGACTCGTGCAGGACTCTGTTGTACAGTTTGTTTTAGACAAAACATAGATCAAGGCATTGGTGTCCAGCTCCAGTACTCAAGAACTGCTGTCCTGTCAGTTTTAGATGTTTCTGTGCTCCAACACGACTGATTCTAATGGTTCAACTACCTTCTCAATATGTCAAAGTTCTGCCAAGGTGTGCTAATGAACCACCATTTCATTCAGGTGTATTGAACCAGGGAAAGAACTGAAAAATGCAGGGTCCCTGCCATTGAGGACTGACTTTGGACACCACACGATGAAGCTTATGTTTTTACATTTCAGCAGTGATAGCAGAGAAGCAGAACTGACCTGCAGACCAGACAAACTTTGGTTCACTGTAATCAGTGAAATACTGTGGGTTTCCCGTTTCAGCTCTACATGCATATCCTGCTGTTTTTGTCTGTTTATGAAGGGTGTAGGAGTCCTCTTGAGTCCCACTGGTGCTATCAGGCAGCAGCTCATATCTGTAGTTCTTCTTTGGTAGATCAGGAACAGCTTTATACCAGTAGAACCTCCATTCTTCAAATGACAGTCCAACCTTACAGCTTAGAGTCACTGGGGCTCCAGGACTCAGCCATGATGGAGACACAGTCAGGATTGGCTTTAGCTCGAATGAAGAACATTTGTCTGAATGAAAAGATTGAATTAATTCCCCAAAGTTTCTTCTGTTAATTGTTTTATAAACATATCCAATTTCCGCAAAATAATGCATGGATAAAATATATGGGATTTTTTTGAAATAGGTAATGCTTTGTTCCATATACATACATATTTTGTGTGCGCAACGGGTACAAAAATTAACATCAAGGAGCTAAATATTCAAATTTATAATAATTTAAAAAGAGAAAGAAATGATAAGTACTGGTTTCAATTTTTACCATGCGTTTACCTAAATCTAAATTCTCCTAGGTTTAGCTTTTTTCCTCATCTAATATCTTTTTTTTTTCAGGGCTATTCAAACAAAGAAAATGATTTACTCACATAGTAAGGCCAGCACACAGAGCAAAGTGTTGTACATCGTTCTTACTGGAACTAGAGCCGCTGAACAGATGAGTATGACAATGATCAAGGTTTATCTTTAATGCATCCTCTTCCTCTAGTGTTCAGAAAGCTCTCACAAGCGCAGCAGCTTTTTTGTACATTTTTGTATTTCCTGCTTTGACACACTCAAATACTATATTCCCTTAGTGACAGAACCCAGGTTATTCCGTTCTTCTGCAGGTTCACCCTTAGTCTTGGTTTTATAAAACAAGGTTTCCACCTACCTATAGCAACAATATTAAGTCACTAAATCATATATCATTTACAAACATTTTGAAGAAGTGTCATCTATTTATTCTTCTTGACATTTCTTTTCTAATTTCTGTTTTCTTCTTTCAAACATCTTTTCTTTTTGCATCTTTCTGCCTTCTTGAAAACTCCCCACACCACTACTAATAGAAGAAACGTGAAATATCACAGTGAGGTCTGAATCTGATCTCAAAAAATCAAACCAAATTTAAAAACAGTGACTTTAATTTGCAATTGTTTTTTTGAGCTAATATTGATTTTCAAACAAAGCCCTGATAAATAAAGCCCTATGTTTGTTGTTGACTATTATTGAAACAAAAGATGGTAAAGTTAGATACAATTTAAATCTAAATAAAGAATTGTCAAAATATATTTTCCATTGTGTAGTGTACTATATATGATCAGTCATCTATGCGAGAGGGGCCTTTCGATTTTTACCAACGGCCCATTTCCTGCTTTGTGGCCACAGGCTTACACGGGTGCTGTTTCGTTCAGTGGAAATAACTCTGCAGTAAAAAAAAAAAATGCTACACTTTTAAAGTTTCATGTCTGTACACAGTGTCACAGATAGGTAGGTTTTGGCTATGAATAATTATGAATTGCTTAGGGCAATTATTAATAAGAATAATAATTATATGTAAAAATTACCAAGTTTAGGGGCACCACCTGGATTACAGGAATTTCAATAGCCAAATTGTTCAGTCTCAGTTTATGTTTATGATTACCTGCCTGATAAGGCTGAGATAATTAAACAATAGATGAAGGAATACGTTCTTGACGTTCTTTGAACAGCAAGTTACTACACATGTAGGTGAAATAACAACAACGGTTTATTACAAAAATAATTCAAGTTTCAGTTAACATGCTTTAATCAACAAACTCACCAAACTAGTAACACACACAATTAAACCACTAAGAAAAGATTATAATAAAACTAACACCCAAAAGTAAACAGTAAAAGTGATAAATATGCACAGAAATAGAAATAATAACCCTACACTGCATGTTTTTAAACCACCAATTCACAATGCAAAGCAGAAGTGAAGAAAAATATTTTTTGGAAGAAGTAAAGTTTCATTAAACCATTTGCTGAATTAGAAATCAATAACCTTTAGAGAATTGATTCTGTTTTATGGATTGGTCCCCGCCGTGATTGATTTAATTTAATATTCAAACTTTATGTTGACTTAACGGCCTCATGGGGGGAACCAATTATGTTGACTGAGCAGTCAAAGGCGGGCCCACGTGGTTCGCTAGAGAATGTAGCCTACAGCTAACTCTCGTGGAGCCGCTTAAAGCCGCTCTGGTTCATTTACTAAACACCAAACAAAGGAAAACGACTTGCCATCCGAAACCTCGAAAATCACTGTTTAAACCTCCAGTTTTTATCCAAACAATAAATTAAATCTTACACAAAGTAACAAATCACAGTAAAAATAAACAACCCCTAAATCTTGTTTATCCTAAACTAATCTCGCCTCTGCCCAGACAGACCTTATTGAACGGTTAAAGTTATCCATGTTGCTCCGTGGATGATGGGGTGGGGGGCTAAACAATGTTAGCTGGTAGGCTAACAATAGCTGCGGTCGGTTAGCAGCGGGAGGCCTTATGGCTGTTGGATCGCAAGCAGAAGCCTTTAGCTGGGACGGCGTGTCGTCTTCTCCGGCTTGCCTAACAGCGATCAGCTCCACCTTCCTTTACTGACGGTACCTTTTTCCACAGCTTTCCAGCACACTATTCATCCCAGGCTTTGTCGCTGTGGGTGTAATGGCTCCAGTCTGGCCGCGGCTCTGGCATGCAGTAGCTTGTTAGCGGTCCCTTCCACTTGGCAGCGTCTGTTCAGAAAGTTTCTGCAGGGCTAATCCATCTATTCATGCATCCATGCATGTTCCGCTTAACCGGGGTTGGGTTTATTGTAAATAAAAACTTTTAAACAAGCATTGAATGAATACACAGGCCAAAAGGTGAAGGGGTTATGTGCTAAAATAATTAACTAAATGCAGAAAAGTGTTGGCACAGGATGTGACCCACGGGTCAGAAAGGAACGGTCACGATTAAATGGACAAAACTGTTAAGAACAGGATATGAGTTAGACAATGGGTCACGATTCTCTGAAAAAAACAGGAAACATCTGTTGGTTTGGTCGTGCAAAATAGGCTGTTAAGAGAAGGAAGGTTTTCTGCTTAGCAACCAAAATGAATATATTAACAGGGGCTTAACCTATTAGGGACGGACTACAGGCAGACTTTGCATCTATATGAATATGTATTATTAAGCTGATTGGATCCTGTAAGAGAGGCTGTCTCTCAGAATGTTTTGTAATAACTTTGTAAAGAAATTAAAGGCATTTATGAGGAAGAGTTCTTTGAAGATGACTTTGTTGAAGGTCTCTTCCCATGCATGCCCAAAAATATATATTGTGTGAATGTGTAATTCTTTTTTATACTCTGCCACAGGATAAACGAACTGGGAGAGAGGAGTTAGCAGACAGCAGGCTGGTCAGGGACTGGTAGTATAGCAGCGCGAGGCGCAGGCTTTCATTTAAAAATATCCTCTCATCAGGCAGCAGCTTAAGCAAAGAGACCCAGACTTCCCTCTCCCCAGCTATATGGGCCAGCTCCTTGATGAGAATCCCAAAGTGTTCCCAGGCCAGGTGAGAAACACGGTTCCTCCAGCGTGTCCTCGGTCTACCTTTGAGTCACCTCCTGGTGGGACATGCCCAGAACACCTCACCAGGGAGGCATCCTAATCAGATGCCTGAGCCGCCTCAAATGGCTCCTTTCGATGTGGAGGAGCAGCAGATCTACTCTGAGCCCCTCCCGGATGACCGAGCTTCTCACCCTATCCCACAGGAAAAGGCCAGAGGAACCCCATTTCAGCCGCTTGTATCCTCAACCTCATTCATTCGATCACTACCCGAAGCTCGTGAGCATAGAGGGTAGGAACGAAGGTCGACAGGGAAATCGAGAGCTTCATCTTTCAGCTCAGCTTTCTCTTCACTATGACAAGACCGTACAGCTCCCACATCACAGCAGACACACCACTAATCCGCCTATCAAACTCCTGCTCCATTTTTCCCTTATTTGTGAACAAGACCCCAAGATACTTAAACTCCACGCAAGATCTTGTATGGTGCAGAATTAGGGCCAAATCAAAGACTATTGCGCACCCAGGGGTGGCTAGTTCCTTGCCACAGGAGCCTATATCCATTTCAAAGCCACCTTCTGATCTTATTAATCAAGATTAATAATAATCAAGATTAACATACAAAAATTATGAGTAATTGGCATTGACAGATGTTCCTTTGACAGAATGTACTATTCAGCGTGACATCCATCCATCCAGCCATTGTCTTCTGCTTGTCCGAGGTCGGGTCACAGGCAGCAGCTTAAGCAAAGAGACCCAGACTTCCCTCTCCCAAGTCACGTATAAACACAATAAAAGAAAATAAACTGTGCCATCTACCAGTAAATCAGAGAAGAGAGAGGGGCTAACGCAGCAGTTACTAACCAAAACAAAATGCTATACTAGCAGGTTGTTAGCTTTACAATAATATTGTGTATATGTTGGGACACAGGCATGGTGACAGGACCAAAACACAGACCTCCAGTCATAAGGACTGATATTCCCACAATGCATTTCAGCTTCAACAGGAAAAGGGGGACATCATCACCCCTATTTGAGCACACGGCTTTGCTCTGTACTTCCTCTTTTGCCCGTGAGCCCACTGGACTCACAGAGAAATCTGCGCTTTTCTAGCCGATTGGATAAACCCTGAACCTGACTTGTTTAAGCCTGCAGAAAGAATCTTTGAATTACAGGAGCCTTGCTGACACACTGCACGGTGCATGAGCCCAGAGATGCTCACACAAGCCCGCCGAGCCTGTGCAGAAGGCTGCAAACAAAGGGACTGGTCTGTGGGAGAAGGGTGCTTTGCCGAACAGAACCGAGCTGAAAGAACCCCCCCTCCCGGAACACTGAATCCTCACGATTAGCACTCCACTCAGCTGCTGCTAACGTCCCTCGTTTTCCACTGATTCCCAGACAACGGAGGCACCCTTCCATGGAGAGCGAAGAATTGTTCAAGTAAGGTTGTATCTGGGCAGACATCAATTACCTTAGAATAAAAACAATCTAAGGATTACTTGTCTATTTCACTGTGTTTTTGCTCCATTTGTAAGAATTAATTCCTTCATATTTTTGTGTATGAACAGTGTTTTCAAAGGTTTCTGACATATAAACAGTCATTTTAAATCAGGCAACATGAGTTACTCAGTCCAACCAAGTTTTTCCTTTGTTCTTTGGTGCTAAGTGTGACGAAGTGGTATGAATGATTTCCCCATCGTCCTTTTAATATATGTTTCTATAGTCTAAAAGTAATATTCTATTTGATATATTAACCAGATTAAAATGTGGCTATTGCACTAGTTTTGATGCTACAGGTTTCATTGTATATTGATGTAATTTCCTTTTTGAATTTAATGTTTATTCTTTGTATCCAGAGTAGGTTGTGAGGGGAGGGCCCACCCAGTACTACCTCTCTGGATCATCTTCTGATTGGTTACGTCATTTGGACAAGCCAAATGAAGTGGGATTTGTTTCTTTAGTATTAGTTTAAAAATGTTTCTTTTACTTTAGAAATAGGTTTGTCTTTTGTTTATGTTAAAACCTAGGTATATTTATTTGGATGTTTTTTTTTCCTTTTGTTTTGTGTTTGATTGTTGGAGCACTGCTGATTGGAGCTGATTGCTCCCAGGTGTGATGTTTTTTTTTTTTCTATTTAAAATAAGCCATGTGGAGGCTTCAGGGAGAGCTTCTTTTCTGACCTTTAAAGAGCAATGGAATAAAAGCCTGGGTAGCATGCTGGCTCCCAAGGGAAAAACCTCACCATTCTGCAGTTTGCCTCCAATTCTGTCATCTTGAAGACCCTTGGGCTATACTACCTTCTTACACTAAGCTAAAACAGAGTGACTCTAAGCTGCTCTACATAAATTAGCTCTGCATGCTCGATCTGATTAGTGTGGCCTACTTTTGCAGACCGCCAGCGCATCATAAACAATAAGAACTTGATACCTACAGTATTCAAAATACAGATCGGCTTTAAAAAAGATAGTTTAAACACAGGAAACTAATCGTATAAGTCGTTTTTGAAACTGCCATCTTAGTATGTCAAAATATTAAATTAGAGCCGTCACTGCGGTGAGCGATCCATAAAAGAGAATCAATTATCCAATGGTTATTCATTTCTAATTCAGCAAATGATTTAATTAAACATTACTACTTCTAAATAATTATTTTTTTTGTCTTCACTTCTGCTTTGCATTGTGAATTGGTTGTTTGAGCACAAACCAAAAGGTGCTAATTAGTCTTAAACTAATTAGCACAATTACAGTTAGTTTAAACTAACTTTGCTTCATTGCCAAAACTCTTCAATACAAACATTAACGAAGAATGAACTATTTAACTATCATAATATTTCCTGGATCCCGGGATGGTGCCCCAAACTTTGTAACATCTACACAAAATCATTAATCTATGAATAATTGTCCTAAGCAATTATTCATAATTATTTATAGCCAAAACCTACCTATCTGTGTCACAACATATATATACGTTTTATGTTTAACGTTTATGCTGAATGTCATGTTGAATTGAACATTGGATTCTGTAAAAGAAACACCTGTCTAGATATTGTATGTCAACCATTTTTCTTAATAAAGTATTTTTATTTATTTTTTTACTTATGCGTCGAATAATGTGGGTGACCAGCCTAGGCAAGCTAGTCACTAGCCTCTCCAATGTTAATGCAAGTGAGTGGTCTGCTTTTCAGCTGCCCGTAATGGCCTGTATGCGATGTACCCGCATGCCATCTGCATGGGAGAACCTACACCCTGACCCAGCATCCCTAGCTTCTCTGGTCACTGCCCTAACAAGCTCTTCTTCTAAGCTCCTCCTTACACACATAGTGTTTGAGGAGGACCTTGTTAGTGGGGCAGGGTGCGAGGCCACAGATGCCATTGAGTGCCTCTGCTGCTGAAATTCATGACCAGAAAGGCGAAGGATGCTGGGCTCAGACTGCGGGTCCTTCCACAGCCCTTCTGAAGTCACACAGTATGTGTGTGAGGAGACACGTACAACACACAGAGTGAGTGGTTATTCTCTAACCTCTCTTTTTCAAGAGGTACCGTGGTCTTATGACTTTTAAGGTACGTGTTACCTTCACGCCATCTGAAGCTGCCTCTTCTCAACAGCCTGATACCAGAAAAACTCTCTGTGGTTAGTCAGAACCCACAGAGCTTTATGTTGTTTCATTTGCTCTTCACTCATCACACACTATAAGCATTGAAAACTCGCAGTCACTGAAAGCTGTGATCATCAAGGAGAAGAGGAGGAGATTTTGAAATGTGAATGGCTATAGCTCCCACCCAGGACCAGAGTGGGACTCATTTTCAGCCCTGGAGTTTCATGTCTCCAACCGGCCCACTTTATGTCACAACCTATTATTAAAATATGTTAGGAGTCTATTGCTGTGTGCTGGTGGATGGGTGGTGTGTTTCTCCATTACCTCTCTCCTTAGGGTGTGATTGACAGGTGCTGCAACAGGTTGTGCTCATCAATCCTAATCACAGCTCCAGTTCAAAAGGATAGCGGCTCCTGGAGGCTGTCGCCAGATGGTTCTGCTATCAAGCGTAGTACAAGGCCAACTTAGTTGCTTTCCGTAGCAATATCTCCTTTTGATGTTCCAAGTGAATGTTTACCTTTTATCTTTCTGCAGTTCCTCTTCTAAGACCCTTCTGAGTTCCCTCTTCGTTCCCAAGCTCCGTTCCTGCATTGAGTCCTCTGCAGGTGATCCTCACGGTTGGTCCAGAACTAACAAACCTCAAGACTCAAGTCAACTCACCAAGACAGCTCTCCTCCAGATTCCCTCCTGGTCAGCCTCCACCGCTTCACCTGAAACACACAAGACACAGTACTCACCCGCACCGCTCTCCGCAGCCGCCTGTCTGTCCAACCTCCAACGATATTACCAGAGCAACTACTACTGATTTGGAGTCATCTGAAAATCATGACAAAATCCTGTAATTCTAACATTACTTGTTAAAGCTACAACAGCCCACTGTTCTGTAAAGCCTTGTAATTCAGAGTATTTTTCTAAAAACAAATGTCCAATTCAGTGCAAATAAGGGTTAATTGCTTCACAAGGTAGATTTATTTAAGCATGAGTTCGCATCTATATTATTTTTTACAACACACTCATTAACAATGCCAGAATCTTTTTTTTTTTTTTTTTTTTTGCTGCCTCTGTAATCAGTCGCTGGGCAGACTCTGCTCTCCCTTTCACACTTCCTCCAGTTTCCCTAAACTCATCTACTACACCGTTGTCACAATAAAAGTAATATGTAATTTTTTGTGCATTTGATATGGAAAACACATTTGACTTACCCAATTAAGATATTTTCAATGGAAAAACATTTTTAGTATTACAATAATGAAGAGCATACTGTAGACCTGCGCCGTATGAACAGTGCCCTGCAATGCTAGCTGATTCAGCTCTACAATAATAAAACTGAAGTGAAAAAAATCTGAGGCTTTGTAAAATTGGGAGATTTGTGCTGAGAATTATGACAATTTTAAAATATAATTTAGTTTCAGACGAAAAATCAGGAGTCAGTTGTGATGAGGGGATTTCTCTGGTCAGTATGGAAGTAACAGGTGTGTGAACATGCAGACAGTAGTTCCAATATAGCCACTTTCTATGCCCAAATGACAGAGTGACCTGCTATATTTTTATCTTTAAAAGTAAGATAATAAATACACAACCCCACATTTGAAAGAGAATAGAATTAAAGTAAAACAAAATAAGCTTGCATGTTTTTCTATGCTACTGCATTTGAATTTTGTGATTGGTGGAGAGCGGTAAATCTTTACGTCACAGGCATTGACTGTGTCACAGGCATGGTCTCACAGACACGCCCCAAGGGTTTGGGTATAAAACTATCAGACACACTCGCCCGCCCCTGTGGCGAATTTGGAGTTGGATTGCGTTTTTCAAGTTACCTTGTCATGGTATTTTAACTTGTGGCCCCTCTGATGAAGCCTTTCAAGTTACAATTATGATCACATTAACACGTTTTGAACGTTAGCCTATGTTCGCATTACCACTCAGAGACTGGACTCATCTTGTCTCTGTCTGCCTCAGCAGCAGGGCCTCAGCAGCGCCGGCCTCGGAAAGCGCTGACTCAGCGCCCTGA
Source organism: Valencia hispanica (assembly GCA_963556495.2). NCBI lineage: Eukaryota > Metazoa > Chordata > Actinopteri > Cyprinodontiformes > Valenciidae > Valencia > Valencia hispanica. The sequence continues at coordinate 15,263,669 of OY747714.1, read as the reverse complement.
GCCAGCGGCTCGAATTGATACGACTCGCTCCATAAAGCCTCCCTCTACCTCCGGTGATGACGGAGGAGATCCGCTGGCTCAGGGCGCTGAGTCAGCGCTGCCCGAGGTCGACGCTGCTGAGGCAGAGGGAGACAGGAGGAGTCCAATCTCTGAGTGGAAATGCTAACATAGGCTAACGTTCAAAACAGATGAACGTCGATCAGATCGATCAGTTGCAAAACTGCCAACGTCGCTTTGGTCACTGTCCATGTTTCACTGTCAGATTAACCAAGGTGTCACTGTCCTCCTGAACACACCCCCACGTTCCCCCCTCCACTTTTCCTTCACGCTTGGCCATACCCCTCAGTGCCTCCTGGCACTGCCCACTTTGTAAAATTTTTCAAATGTTGTCTGGGGGCGGGGTTATGATTTTTCATGGGGTTCAGTTCCACTTTAAGGCACCCAAAAGGCTTGCTCCACCCCTGCATAGGACCAATCATTGAAAAGCAAGCCTTGATTAGAAAATCATTTCTCCTTCAAACTGTTTTTGTATGAGACATAAATTTTTGCCTATTTTTTTTCAGATATAATTGTGTACTTTCAATGCATCAAAATTTAAAATGACATCTCCAGTAGGAGTACTAATATTGAATTCTTTTTAACCTCTCTGTCAGAAAAGTTGCCATTCAAACATTGACATCAATGTTGTATAGATAGAGATGACTATATTTAGAGGCTAAATACCACAGAACCCAGCAGTAGCAAAGATTATCACCTGTGATAGGAGAAGGAAATGGGATGTAAATAAGGTGCTGTTGAAATGTTAACTGGCACAAACATTTGGTGCCACGATACAGAGAGGAAGTAAAGTGCAATGTCAGATCCCGACCTGTGATAAAAAACACAGCTTAGGAAACAAACAAACAAAAAAGAAAAGGATCTCAACAAACATCTTACATTTGAGGAATTTTTGGCATATTATTCGCAAAGATTTTATGCTGAAAGATCAGGAAAGCTATAACCACAAATTGAGGACACTACAGACCAGGAATACATTTCTGATTGATCAATTAATTTTACAAAGAGTGTTTAGTAAATTCTTAATCCTTTATAATTCGCCTTATGACCTCCATTACTGACCATGATGATACTTTTTCTGAAAGGTTGAAGGGTGATATATCTACTGGGATGTTTAACTTGAAACATCAACACTTGAACTGGCACGATTCATTATTAATGGTAAAAACCTCATGCCACTGTCAAGCAGATACGGTATTTGCGGGGGTTAGGAACCAAAGCCACCTGCAAACACCTATTACATGAGACCCCATTTAAAAACACTTATAACTGCCAAACTTAATAATTCAAACACCAAAAGGAGGTGCTGATTCTCATCCCAGCCGCTTCACACTCGGCTGGGAACTGCTCCAGCGAAAGCTGTAGATCACGTTCCGATGAAGCCAACAGGCCACCAAAACGGATCCCCTCAACTCCTTGGCTGCGCCTAGAGATCCTGTCCATAAAAGTTAGGAACAGGATCGGTGACAAAAGGCAACCTTGGCGGAGTCCAACTCTCACTGGAAAAAAGCCTGACTTACTGCCGGCAATGCGAACCAAACTCTGGCACCGGTCGTACAGGGACCTAACAGCCCGTATCAAGGGGCCCGGTACCCCATACTCCCAGAGCACCCCCCACAGGGCCCCCCGAGGGACACGGTCGAACGCCTTCTCCAAGTCCACAAAACACATGTAGACCAGTTGGGGGAACTCCCACGCACCCTCCAGGACCCTGCTGAGGGACTGGACTCAATGTCCCCCACCTCCCCCGGGACGTGTTCAAAGTTCTGCCGGAGGTGTGAGTTAAAGCTCCTTCTGACAGGAGACTCTGCCAGACGTTCCCAGCAGACCCTCACAACACGTTTGGGCCTTCCAGGTTTGTCCGGCGTCCTCCCCCACCATCAGAGCCGACTCACCACCAGGTAGTGGTCAGTGGACAGCTCAGCCCCTCTCTTCACCCGAGTGTCCAAAACATGCGGCCGCAGATCAGATGAGACGACAACCAAGTCGATCATTGAGCTGCGGCCTAAGGTGTCCTGGTGCCAAGTGCACATATGGACACCTTTATGCTTGAACATGGTGTTTGTTATGGACAATCCATGACGAGCACAGAAGTCCAATAACAAGACACCACTCGGGTTCAGATCGGGGGGGCCATTCCACCCAACCACACCCCTCCAGGTCTCACTGTCATTGCTCACGTGAGCGTTGAAGTCCCCCAGCAGAACAAGGGAGTCCCCAGGAGGAGCATTCTCCAGCACCCCCTCCAAAGACTCTAAGAAGGGTGGGTAAACTAATCTGCTGTTTGGCGCGTAAGCACAAACAACAGTCAGGACCCATCCCCCCACCCGAAGGCGGAGGGAGGCTACCCTCTCGTTCACCGGGGTAAACCCCAACGTACAGGCGCCGAGATGGGGGGCAACAAGTATGCCCACCCCAGCTCGGCGCCTCTCACCAGGGGCAACTCTAGAGTGGAAGAGAGTCCAACCCCTCTCGAGGAGACGGGTTCCAGAGCCAGAGCCATGCTCATGGGAAGGGGGGCCCATGTTACCTCTTCGGGCTTTGGGCCCCATGGGTAAAGGCCCTGCCACCAGGCGCTCGCCAACGTGCCCCACCTCCAGGCCTGGCTCCAGAGGGGGGCCCCGGTGACCCGTGTCTGGGCGAGGGAACACTGAGTCCATCTGTCTTGTTCATCATAGGGGTCTTTTGGGCTGCACTTTGTCTGATCCCTCACCTAGAACCAAATTGCCATGGGTGACCCTACCAGGAGCAAAAGCCCCCGACAACATAGCTCCTAGGATCATTGGGACACTCAAACCCCTCCACCCCGATAAGGTTGCAGCCCAGGGAGGGGAAATAATACATTCCCACAGAGCAAATATGTGGAATCTGTTTCTGGTTATTTTGATGGGCAAGTTCCTCCATATGAATATATTAGCTGATATTTTTAGTAAAGGTCTTTATAGAAACCACGCATTAAAAGTGCAAGGTGGTAGCATTTTATACTCTGTATGGACCATGTGCAATTAGATTTTTGATATAAACATGGTTGATGAACAGGGCTGATTCAGGCTGCATAGTGTTGAATTTGACCTGACTGTTGTTACAAATGTCCTTACTTATCTTTTGTTTCTTGAAATCAGTAGATCAAGAACATTCTCTTCAGTAAACATAAATATGTATTGATTGTAATATTTATGTTTGTTGATTTATGTGTTTAAGGTCGCTGTTATGTAATCAAATGCCAGCTCTATGAGTATCGCTATATTAAAGAGGAGAAGAACTGGACTGAAGCTCAGCAGTACTGCAGAGAGAAATACACTGACCTGGCCACAGTGACTAACATGATAGACATGAAAAGACTCCTAAATAAATCATTTGTGAATGTAAGTGAAGCTTGGATTGGTCTTAATGACCAAACAAAGCCCAACAGGATGTGGCACTGGTCTCTGTCTGGGATGGCGTTTGATGAAATGAAGACAAACTGGAATGAAGAAGAACCAAATGATGTGGGGCCGGAAAAATTTCAGAACTGTGTGATTATTTGGCATGACAGCCAAAATGATTTCCTCAAGTGGGGGAGCATATCCTGTAGAGAACAATATTATTTTCTCTGCTATAATAGTAAGAAACGTTTTCCTTATTGTTTAGATTACTTGTTTCAGGTACCCCAGAGAAAGCGAGGTAAAAGCGAAAGGTAAAACAAGGCAGGTTCACCCTGATAAGAAAAAAGAAAAGAATACCCAAGATCTTTGCATATTCATCAAACAGGAATACTAAGGGTGATTCACAGGCTTATTGATATCAGCTGTTTTTTTGTTTTTTTATTATTCCCTATTAATTCCACATACAATACATTAAGCACCAAATTTAACATAGCTAATGTCAGTTGAACCCTGAACCTGTATCCATGTAAAATTTCAGACCATATAGGAAAAATTTTCCACAGTGCCACCAAGAAGATAATAAACAGTCACTCCCCAGCCCAAGGTTTGACTAGATTTATCAAACTCAATCCATCGATGTTCCAACAAAACAGGCAGTTGGAGCCATAGACCAAATCCTACAGGATATCAGCTAGTTTGGATTAAATAGCTGTTTTGAGAAATAAACATGTTATATTTGAGTAATTTCCTACAGATTTTATTGTCAGTCAGTATATTTTTAACCGTTGTGCTATTGTATAAAAATACAGCCGCCGCACACTCAAACACTGTGCAAGATCAATTTTATTGCAAGCTTTCGGTCTTGCGACCTTCTTCAGGCATACAAAGAAAGTAAATGAGGCTGGACATAAAGGTTCTTGCCATCACCTTTCCTGATTGCATAATGCCAGACACCTGTGTTGACATGGTCAAGGCTACAGGGATAGGGACCAGCCTCATTCAGGTGTGGCTAAGACTCGGCTTGTTTTATACCCCACAGCGGCAGGATGGCTGACGTCCGCCAGTCAGCCATCACCCCAGAGTGAACAGCAATGGCTAGTTCAAATTCAAGTACAGTGTAGGTTTAACCTGAAGAGGGCACCACACTAACAATGTTTGGTAGAAAATGTGTATTGTCACAAAGATGTACTAAAATAACAAAACATAATGACCAGACATGTAGACAGCACTATTAGACACTCATTTAGTTTCTCAGCATAAAAAAGTTGATTTGGGGGGGAGTTGCTCTTTAATATTCAATCAGAACAAGCTGAACATGGAATCCACATTGAGCCATCGCGCATCAAGCAGATGAATGAACACATGTATCTTTTTTTTCTCCACAGTGACAAAAACCGCTGGCTGTAGTATGGCCCCAGTAACTACCTAGAAACAATAAAATTTAATGATTGCACCTAAAACACTTTTACGTACTTTTTAAGTAATTCTATTTAATTATTTATTCCGTGTCTCATTAAGTGCATGTAGGACAGAAGGTCATGTAGAGGAGCAAAAGCCAACTGTGTGTAATGACCGGATCAGTGATGTATCAGACATTAACAGTACATTCAGACGTTGTTAGACTGATGCCCAGTACGGAAAATATTATGTTATAATAACAACATTTTTTTATTGGTTTGTTGGTTGCTTTTTTTTTTATTCATGCGATTAATTAAATCTATGAATTAGAGAATTGGAAACTGGTCATGAAACTTGTGCAGAAAGCAAAGAAACACAAGATTGAATCAGGATAAGAAAGAAGAACAGAAAAGAAAAAAAAGCAGAGGCTAGGATCAGAAGTTATAAGATTCATTGGATTTTCTTGGTCAACATATTATTAGTGACATTTAGTAGCCCCCTTCCTTTTTATTATCTGTTCTTACTGGATTCAGGGTGTATTCCCTAGACCAGTGATCTGAGGTGACTTCAATCAGCAGCTGTTGGCGATATTGTTGATAGTTAACATTGTTAAATGATGTGTTATTTTTGCTTTATTGAATCAGTGCTTTTAGTCTGCTTTAAGTTAGTCAGAATTTGAAAGTTGAGATGGCATATCATTTAAAGCAACACTTTTTTTTTTTTTTTTTTGCACATCCTAAAAATCAAAAGATCCATCAGTCATCTGTGCTAAAGCTAAATCTGCCCCTGCTGATAAGAGGGATGAGTTCACTGAGAGCAACCTCCCGGTAGACTTCAGCTTTGCATTCAGATCACTCTATCGGACAGCAGCTGATCCCATACTCCACACAGAGTGAGCGGTTAACCTCCAAACCGTTTCTCACTCAGTCAGAACCCACTGGGCTTTCTGTTGTTTATTCTTCACTCATCACAACGTGAGCAGAGAAAACTCTCTGTCACTGAAGGTATCTCTAGAGTAGTATCATGGCACTCAAAATACTTCTTTCCTCCACATCTTTAAAGGGTTGATTTGTATCTTGGCCTCAACTATAATTCAACTCGGTCTTGGCTCTGGATTTTTTTTCCAAAGATTACAGGAGTAAAATGAAGCAAGGAAAACCTGACTAGAAGCTCAATAACTGCAGAGAGAACCACTCTGACCCGGTCAGTGGACCAAACCAGCCACAAAATAAAAGAAAATAAGGATTTATTTTGACTCTAATCACCTTAGCCTATACATGTTTATATTTCTTGGCCTATTCAGAGAAAGCATGTTCTCTCAGACACTGAAATCTAAAGTTTAACACATTAACAATCTAAAAATGTTTGATAATGAAGGCAGATGGAAGAATGCAGACTGTGGTTTCAGAAAACCTTTATCTGCTATCATAATTTTTTTTGTGAAGATGGATCTTAATATTTACCAAAAGAAATGTGAGCATTTTGACATCTAGAGGTTTTAGAACCACCACATATGCACACTTGACCCCATTTCAAGGTTTTAACTCTTCGATAAAAGCCATAACTTTGAACTTATTACCACAGCAAAGCTACAAGTAGGAAACTAATGTCTGCAACAGATAAACTTTTCCCGATCAAGGAAAATATTAACTTTAGGGATGCCTTATATTAACTACAATGACCACCACAATGATCTGCTTCTCATCACCAACCAGGGTGAACAGAGGTGGATGCAGGACAAAGCAGAGAAGGCTTTAACTCCTTTTGTCAGGATGGCACTGCACAATAGATGCACTATGAAGGTGTGATCATGGGTCACTGACAAGGTCAGAGATAAGACCTGAGCCTCAGATGGACTGATGGATGAATGTGACATGACTGGAGCCATGAAAGCAGGTGGAGAGCACAAGTAGACAAAAACAATGATACAGATTAATTTAATTGTATTTATTCTAATAATAAGAAAAAATAAAACAATTCTGAGAAGATACAAACTGTTTTAGATTCAAACTGCTGTTGGTCGTGTAGTTAAAATAATTAAACTTTGCAGATTTTTCACCCGTGCTCTGTTTTCACCGGTCACCTGTTTTCACTGATCTATGTGAAAATATGTACAATACCCTTAATGTATTTTACTTTTGAAAGGTGGTGTGTGAATGTTTTCAATGTTTCCATTACAATGCAGAATTACATGAACAACTGAGTTTTTTTTTTTTACACCACAGATGTCTAGATGGACCAGGAGCAGAGCCGATACTCAAAGACACTTAAACAAAACTGTGAGGTGGGAAGTCATAAAGGGCGTTACATCTACACATTTGCATTTGAAATCTACAAATACTATTTTTATAATATCCCATTGAAATATAAAGAGAAAACAATTTTAGTAAAATAAAAAAAACAATTTGCAAGAATGAAAAGCTCTGAAGAAGATTCATAAGTGGTGTTCAGGAATGTTCATAAATGTGTTCAGAAAAAAATTTTATAAAACGTAAAGTGACCTTTTCATCAATAGAAAGACATGTATGGCATTAAAGCTGATAAAGCATTTCAAGCGGCAGTTCATTCTCTTCTGTTGTTCTTGTCTTAAAAGCTTTAAATGAAGGAAACTGGACTTCTCTGGTGCTCCTGAAGATGTTTCACCTCTTGTCCAATTAAAATTCTCAACACTACTCTTCCCTGGATGACTGGGAATATACTCTGTCTTCTGTTGTTCTTCTGTTGTATTCTTGCTCTTCTTTAAGATGATACAATTTTTATGGATCTGAAACAAAAAAGAAACAAACATAAAAAAAAGTCCAACACAATGATGGGTGCTGGTCATTTTGCCCCTTCGAAATGAATGAATCAATTAGTAACCCACCTCATAAATGTTTGACGTACATATTCAGTATTTAATGTGGTTCACTTTTGCCTGCATAAACCTTCACATGCAACCCATTATTTAAAATAAAAAAATGTTTAATCTTCAATAATGCTTCTATTATCACTGATTTATGTCAGTCAGAAGAAGTGCATCACAAAAAAAATGTATTTGTTGTTTTCTTGATTATTTCTAAATATTCATTAGTACATTTTTTAATAACTCACAAAAATGGCCAAGCCGAAGAAACAGAACTGTCCACTGTGGTAAGTCTAAGAATACAGCTTTAATACTATGTACTCATGAACCTGTGGACAAAAAAGTCCAGCATGTTTTTTTTTTGTAGGTACGCAGCTGGGGTATGGAAGGTAGACATGGCAATGATTGGGTATGAAATGGTGAAGGGGCAAACTGACCTGTAGCCCATAATAATACAACTGAGATGCCTGTTACTTCAAACAGATGGACTGCTAAAAAACTACAGGAAATATTTACCTGCCAAGTGTAGAGTCATGTTCGTGTAGTCAGATTCCTCCCCATGCTTTACTAATGAGATTATTATTGTTAATAAATAACCAGGTGTTCCTTTTTCTATCCAAACGTCAGCTCTCTAGTCCAAATGTTCCACATTTGGTGAACTTACCTTTCTGCTTCAGTTGAATGTGAGGTTTGCGTTTCTCGTCCGCTTTTATTTCTTCAACTGAAATGATGAAATGTCAATTTGAATAAAAGTCTCTATCTTTTAAAAGTCATCCCTTTTTGAATCAGAGGTATTATACCATTGACTGGATTTTCAGGACTTCTAATTGGCTCATAGATGGCAGCATCACCTACAGAAGGAAATTAAGACTGTGATAAACAACACTCTCTCTCTCTCTCTCTGAATATTTATTATCGGGTTTAATGGAAATACAAGCTGAAACGTATTATGGTGATGACTGACCGTGGAGGAGAGATGAGTATATTTGTATTTGATTTTCATCCTGGTTATGAGTAGGGGGTGAAGCTGAAGTCTGAATGGTTCTGTGACATTGAGTAAGCCTAAGGCAGGAAACATATTAGAAATGAAAACTATTTCTTACAAATGTAATTTTGGAAAACCTATTTATTTTGCTCAGACTTCTTCACAAAAACGTGTGTAAAAAAGTTAATTACTGACCTGTTGCGCAAAGTTGCTGCAGAAAAAAACAAAAGTTAATATAGTACATTAAAAAATGTGGGACAAAGAAGAAAAAGCTGTATTTCATATTAGAGAACAAGTTGCCTAATGATTGCGTGGACCTCTAAAACAGATGGTAAACATTCAACTATCCGAGTTTAATGTACCAACCAAATAGCAGCACTGCGAGGACGACAGCCAGCAAGAAACCAACAACCAATCCAGCAATCAGTGACACAGGAAGAGAAGAACGTGATGCTGTAAAATAAAGAATATGTTTTAAGGGAGAACACATTTTCAGATGGCATAAAACAAAAGTTCACACACGGAGGAGTGTGAACCTGTATGATTGCTGTTATCAGACCAGCAGCTTCTTATTATTTGTGCCTACTTTCAGTTATTTTATGATCTTCATTGCAGTAAATTGGAAATAAACCACAGCCAAAGCAGTAATAGTTAGGAAAGTTAAAAAATTGTATTTAAACTGTAACAGAAGAAAGAGATTAAACACATTTAATTTTCATAACACTCACCTTTAATCGTCATCCAGCTCTGTGGAGACATCTCTCCTGAATGTCCACACTTGTAGAAGCCTTCGTCTGAAGCTGACGCAGCAGGGATATTCAGCTCATCTCTAACCGTGTTTTGGATAGGCTTATCATTTTTGTAGAAGGTTACAGTGGATGTAAAGTTCTCTGTCCTCAGTTTACAGCCAAGAGTAACAGAAGGTCCCTCATGAATTGGATGTACAGGGCTCAGCAGGATTAGATCTCCATCTGCAAAACACCAAACCTTTATACAAGGCTGACATAATACAATAAATTTTATTGAGAATATGTGATGGCTTAAAATTTACTGGGTTATCTCTTTATTTTCTAAGGATTTCAAAACACACATTTCAAACTGCAAACAGTTTATTTTAGTTAACTCCAACACATCTTAGTTATCACTACTAACAGTTGAAGTACTATTTAAAATTAATGTTAAATCAATTAAAGAAATAGAGAAAACGTACCGTGTATTGTGATGTTAACAGCATTGCTGAACTTCCCTGATTCAGACTCACACCGGTACACACTATTAGAAGGCCAGTGAGTTCTTATTGTTGTTGGGAATTCATTTAATTCCCCCCAAAACCAGTATGGTACAAACAAGTGATAATTTTGGCTAAAGGTCCTCAATCTCCACCCAGTAGAGTTTCCTCCACAGTTCAGTGTTACAGAGTCAGAGGTGAAGTGTTGCTCTCTGTCAGGACTCACTGTGAGAGACGCTGCTGGATGAGAATCTGAAAACAACATAAATACAAAAATAAATAAATACAAAAAAAAATGTGGAGTTCAACACTAACTTTAGATGTGTAATCACCCTTAACTAAATAGTACAGGAAATAAATGTCCTCATTTTAAACCAAAATATGTCTAATATATTTTTAAACATGTATTAGTGTTTCCTAAACATTGTGAAACGTGTGGTTGGAAAGAAGCAATTCTGACCTGAAGACCAGACAAACTCTGGTTCACTATAATCAGTGAAGTACTCTGGGTTCCCTCTTCCAGCTCTACATGCATATCCTACTGTGTGTTTCTGTCCATGAATGATATAGGAGTTCCGTTCAGTTCCATTGATGCTATCAGGCAGCAGTTCAAAATGGTAGGGTACGTGATGGTAAAAACTCCTTCGTCTGCTTCGAGCCCAACCATATTCGTGTGATAGATCAGGAACAGCTTTATACCAGTAGAACCTCCATCCTGCAGATGGATGTTCAACCTCACAGGTCAGAGTTACTGTGGCTCCAGGACTCAGCCATGATGGAGACACAGTCAGGATGGGAACACGTTCCCCTGTTGAAGAGAGTTTCTCAGTAACTCTAGGAATTTAAATCAGTGATCTAGTTTAATATAAAAAAATAACTTTAATTAACACACCGTTATCTTTTTCGCTTTTAAATGGGGCACTCCACGAGGTGACAATATGTGGAGCACTCTTCCTTCTGCCTTTACACCAGATGTACCACTCATCAGATAAAAAATATAAAACATCTTTCATTTCGTTTTGGGGCCATAGTTCATTCTTGCTGGTTCTAATCCATTCAAAAACCCAATCTGTGTCTTGTCCCTGGATCTCACATGACAGAGTGACCTTCTCACTGTCATAAATCTTAGGCCAGGGCGGTTCCTGAGTCACAACAGGTCTTTTTGTGTCTGTGTCTGTTCCAAATTAAGCGGGAAAAAAAGTTCAGAATAATTATTGGTGTCAGAATCTCTAAATCGACATGTTAACTCTCTGAACACTTACCAGGTATGTCAACTGTAACCGGATCGCTGTACTCTGTGTAGTAAGTGGGGTGTCCTCTTCCTCCTCTGCAGTAATATGATCCTTTCTCTGATACAATAATTTCTCCATTTGAGAGGGAATTAACTTCCAAAGGTTTAGAGGTGTTCTCATCTCTGTACCAGAAGTATGTCCAACTAGATGATGATGGTGTAACAGAGCAGGTTAGAGTCACACTGCCCCCTGGTAAAAGGTCTATGTCAGGATTAATTTGAGCCTTCGGTCTTTGTTCTGTTTAGTTTGAAAAAAAAGAAAAAGAAAAGTAAAAAAATAAATAAAACACTAAACAAGGCTCCATCTTAGTAGCAGCACACAAATAAAAAAACTACACATTAAATAAAAAAAATTATTTTGATATTAAGAAAATATTTTCTATCCAATACAATAATTCTGGCATTCAGTCATGCTAGCTCATATACACTCGGCCTATTTTGAAGCCTGTTTCTCGAAAAATGTTTACCCATGAAAAGTATATATATTTGTATATTTCAGCAACGAATAGGAGTATTTGGACCATTTTGGTGTCATTGTAAAGATAACATTGAGTAGAATTGATAGATGTAACATTATGCATGTTATCTATTACTGGTGAGAAACTGGAGATGGAACACAGCAGAAATGTTGTTTTTTGCTCCGCCTAAGAACACAAACATGTTTTATATTGAAAAACTATGGATATTGCTTGAATGGCAGTGATTATTCAATAAAATGTAAATACAACATGTGGACATCATCTCTGCAACATTTGATACTGATTATGTGATATTGATACTGATTATGTGAAGCAGGACTAAACTAGTACAGGCAAGTCAGGCGAAGTGTCCAGTTTGGCACAGTTTGGCACAAATAGTGCTATTTCTATTTTTGTCATGTAAAAGTTATATTTTTAATTTTAATGTCACATAGTGTTCAGTAGTCCTAAAAGAAACACTTTTGGGCGTTTTTGGACAAAAAAATCACATAATAATGCTATAATGTTTATATGTACAGTATATTTTTTTACTGTGCGTTGTGTGCCCTCTTGCGTAATGCGCCTGTCTTGCCGGCTGGTGGTTTTATTTTAAACAAAGACCTACCCCCGCAGCGGATTGGTCAATTTGCATGAGCAATACCTCGTTGGATTCTTAGAAGCCAATAGAATGATGCCAACACTTGCCAAACAAGATTGACAACACAGTCAGCCAACCAGGGAGCCGAGAACAGAGCCTCGGGGAAATGTCAGGCTTCTTGGGGAACAGACTAAAAACACTTTCTAGGAACCAAAAATCGTAGTAAAAATGCCCGGAAAGTTTTGAATGGTGCATAAGTGATGAAAGTATCAGAAAATAGTTTTTCTTTTCCAAAGAAATCATCTTTACATGGCAAAACAGCAAAGGTAAGGCAAATTTTAACACTGTGATTCTGAAAAGTGATTTCTTGTTGTGTTATACTTTGGCTTATATTGCCGCGGTGCTTTGGTGTAGGGTCATGACAGATGCATCTATGGAATCGGCAGATTCTCTGCTTTCATTTGAGAGGTTGCTTGTGTATTTTAACACAAAGGATTGCTGCGATAGAGCCAGAAATGTGGCGGCTGGGTTGACAAAACTATGATGTTACGAGTTTGTTCGCAAATATTTATTTACGTGGCATCTGAGTTGTGTTTGTGGTTGGTAAAAATAGTTTAGATAGTCTTGTAGCGTGTGGTCTTCTGTTTAATTTGATGTGCATTATTACTATTTTTTTCTGTAAGGTTGTGTTGTCTCAAGCCTTTTAAAAAAAAGTAATTCCCTGGGTCCCCTCGGGTTTATCAGGTTAAGTGTTGTGGTAATCCAATTGGCATTTACTCCTATGTATTTAGGGAGAAGGTTAAAGGGACCTGCTACACTACTACAGACATTTGTGTAAACAAATGTTTTCTTCCTCAAAAATTTTTTAAAAAAAAATCCAAACTCTATGCCACTGTTTATGCCTCCCCTAGGTCATGTTGCGAGAATTCTATGCCTCTTGATTTCACTCAGACTCATCACATCCAGTTTTAAAATATCTTTATTTTTAGAAGTATTTTTAAACAGATTACCTAACACTGACTATTTTAGCCTGTGAATAAAAGATACAAACACTGTTCTGCAAAACTATATCTGTCAGTAAAGGCATGAATCGAGTAAATGTAAAATATTTACATGCTTTGTTACAAAACGAGTCCCTGTTATGGTAAGGATCCAAACATTTAAAGAATACACCTCGGGTGTAGAAATCTAAAATTGTTTTTCTTTGACCTAGCAACTTCGAGCACTGGATGGGGTCAATAAACACTCATGAAATATCCTTGAAGTCATTCCTTATTTTAGCTGTGTGCTTTGGGTCATAGTGTTGACAGCGAGGTTATTGTTAGTGAGGTGATAAGTAGCCCCCGTTTTCTCCAGAATGTTGTTTTTCATGTTCATAACAATCTCTAATCTCTACAAAGGAAGATGGGAGCCAAAGTGACCACTAGATTCTTGGTCACCCTTCTCACCAAGGTCCTTTTTTCTCAGAGTACCCAGTTTAGCTGGGCAGGTCTAGGGAGAGTCTTTTTTTTCATTTGTTATCGCTCCCTAAGAAGCTTCAGACAAGCCATTTTTTTTTGTCAATACTGGAATAAGAAAGCTTTAACATTTTTAATTAAAGGGGAAATTGCATCCTTTGCAGTGAACCGGGTGTCAACCGGGGGTGCTCCTCTGTGTGCGACCCATTACAGCAAGCACCATCTTTGGTTGTTTTATGTGGTTTTTATGTTTTCAAGTGATTTTTGAACGCTGTGTGCATGTGTGTATAACAACAGAGTACAGAGATGTGGAACTTGGGCTCGTCTTCGCAACTTTTTTCACTTGTTTTTATCGTTACACTTGTTTTCTGCACCTTTCAAGGGGCGACGGCTGTTCAGCAGCATGTATACCGCCTTGTGTTTACCAGAGAGCTTCTCCTGTCACTACGTTCTTCAACGGAGGGTGAGATACCGATCAAAATACCTGCAGAGATTTTTGTGCCTCTCCATATCGACCGGAACCCCCCAAGGCGGCCACCGCGGAGGAAAAGAGGTAGGAGGGGAGACATCAAGCAAAGAGTTAAAAAGTTCTGTCTTGATGACCGACGCCGGCTGCCCCCTCTGCCCTCAGTCTTTTTATCTAACGTGCAGTCCTTGAGGCGCAATATTGACGAGCTGGAGAGCCTGGTAAAATTAAAACAAGAGATTAAAGAGTGCTGCCTGCTGGGGATCACTGAGACTTGGCTGAATGAGAGCGACCTGGACAACGAGATGGCACTCACAGGTTTCGGCTGTCCAATCAGACTAGACTGCTACAGGGAGATGACAGGAGAGAGCCGTGGAGGAGGCATCTGTTTCTATGTAAATCAGAGTTACTGTAAAACTATTCATGTGCGGGAAAAAATCTGTACTCCTGACATTGAGTTACCCTCTCTTTACGACCCTTCTATCTACCACGTGAGTTCCCTCAGCTGTTTTTTACGCTGATGTACTGTGATCCCCGTGGAAACGTTACTGCAGCCACACAATTGATCGTAGATTTATCTCAGCGGCTGGATACTATTTGCAGTGAGGCTCCCAAATTTTACATGGGGGATATGAACCATGTCCGTTTAGACAAGGTCTTGGGGACAAATGAAAAGTATGTGACTTGCCCAACCACGCAAAGAAACACCACACTGGACTTGTGTTTTGGCAACATAAAGGAAGTCTCTTCTCATGTCAGGGTTAGGGGCATCATACCACAACAGCATCTTCCTTGTGCCAACGTATGAACCTTGTATTAGACGTTGGGAGAGAGAATCAAAAACTGTCAAGCTCTGGACAGAGGGCAGCATATCCTCTCTCCAGGCTTGTTTTGAGTGTACGGACTGGAAATGTTTTTTCGATGGTTGTGGGGACAATATTGATGAACTTTTGGACACTGTCACGTCCTATGTCACCTTTTGTGTGGACACTGTTATCCCAACCAAAACCGTTATCACCTTCCCAAACAATAAACCATGGGTAACCAAAGATCTAAAAACAGTTATTGTTAGGTAAAATAATAATGTTGTATTATTATTTTCTTAGGGTGTCTTTCTTTATCACATAGTTCTAATGTACTTTTTAAAAGTCATTTTGGTTTCAGTCACATGCTCCTTTGCATGACATCCTGTTCTTTTAATATGTTAATGAAGTGTGACTAAATAAAGAGAGGCTGCAGAGGGGATGCTCCTTTGAGACCAGGAGAGACCAGAGACTAGGAGGCTAGGACACTGAGATGCTATGAGCTGTGAGCTAGGAGGCTGAGAAGAGACAGACACGGTTGGCTCATTCCTTACAGTATTTTCCTGGTCTCCCTCTGCAGAACTGATTATCCACATCTCCCTCTGCAATGCTTAATGACTCCAAATTATCTCTGACTCCTGTGTGTGATTCTTTCTAGGTCAACCACTATTTTTACCTAACAGTTATAAATAGGAAAAAAAATGATCTTTTTTACTGGTGACTCACTGGAGAGGAAGTTCATATCCAGAGAGGTTAGGGCTGAAATAGTAAAATCCAAAAGTAAGTATTGGGAAAATATAGAAAAAAATATGTAAATGGCGACCTCGCATCAGCATGGCGAGGGATTAAATATATGGCTACAATTAATCAGCATGGAAAGAACCCAAGCAACTGATCAGCCTAAAGAGTGTTCAGGATGACTGTTTGCCTAATGATTTTAACACTTTCTTTTTACGATTTGAAACGTCTGATTTCATGCATGATGTCTCCAGTTTGAAAAACTCTTTGACACCACTTAGTGACATTCAAATATCTCAGAACAAGTTGAGGTCCTACTTAAGAAAACAAAAAAAGGAAAGCCTCAGGCCCAGACTTTATCTGTGGTCACATATTACACCACTGTGCTGGGCAACTCAGTGGTGTTTTTTTCCCATCTTTTTCAACTGTGTGTTGATAACTCCAAGTTCCCAACTATTTGGAAATCTTCCACTGTTATTCCTTTCCCCAAAATCAATAGACCTAGGGAATTACAAGATTTCAGACCTGTGGCACTTACTTCTCTTGTAGTAAAAAACCTCAAGAAAATCCTAAAAGAAGAGGTTTTTAGCTTGGTCGAGGGCAAACTTGATTCACTTCAATTTTTGCCTATCAGAGGAATAAAGGAGTGGATGACGCTAAGCTTTTTATCTTGGACAAAATCTATAAGCATCTGGAGAAACCCAAATCTCATGCCAGGCTTTTATTTGCTGACTTCTCATAAGCTTTTAACAAAATGCAGCCTCACACGACAGCCTCCTCGACCTTAATGTTCCTAAAACTAAGCAATTCATCATCGATTTTAGAAAAAAAGGGACAAATACCTCAGTATGTAGGATCCATGGTGAGGATGTGGAGATTGTACATTCTTATAAATATCTGGGTACGGTTTTTGATTCTCAACTTAAGTTTGAAATGAACTCTGATTCAGTGGTCAAATGTGCCCAGCAGAGAGTCCATTTATTGCACAAGATAAATTCCTTTGGGGTTACCAGGTCTATATTGTGCACTGTGTATTTATCCTTTATTGAGAGCCTTCTCACCTTTTCTTTCATTTGTTGGTTTGGTAACATTACTGTGAAGGACCGAAACTGTTTAAATAATATTGTTAAAGTCTGCTCCAAAATGATTGGAATCCAAATGTGCGACCTAAATTCCCTTTGGGAGAAACGTGTTCTTCAAAAAGCAAAAAGTCTGATGAACCAACATTATATTCTGGGAGATAAATTTGTTTTTATGCCATCAGGTCGGCGCTACTTGCAGCCCTCCAAAAAGACAAACCGTTACGGAAGATCATTTATTCCTTCAGCAGTTACGCCGTTAAATGCTGTGCTGAGGAAATAATTGTGGACCGATCTGTTATTAGCACAATGCCCTTTAGGAGCCACGGATATGTGCAATTCATCTCCCCTTATTTATTTATTGCATTTTTATTACTTTTGGGTAACATTGAATTTTGTATTTATTATTTGTATATTTTTATTTTTATCATTATTTATTCTGCTCTGATGTCTTTTTATTTATAAACTGTACTAGGACCCAGACCCTATCACGTTACTCCAGCTATATTCTATTGCTGTGTGAATGGTTGTATGTCTTGACGGTGGACTGACTATAGAAACTGAATTGCCATTTGGGATTAATATATCTATCTGTATCTGTATCTGTAAACTGAACTTTCAACGTCTTTTAATCATCAGTCTTTTTATAATGGTAAGAATAGATGAAACCAGAAAGGTTAATCTGATACTTGGTTTGAGACAGAATATTACACTATATATGAAAATAATACATTGTGGCTCTAGATGAAGTTTATTCTCACCAGAAACTGTGACTGTCATGATGTCACTCCACTCTGTTGAGGAATACGGGTCTTGCTTGTGTTTCCCTAAACACCTGTAGATTCCACTGATGGACTCAGATGCATTAATGATTTTGTACTCATTTGTAGGTAATGTGTCAAATATGGGTTTGCTCCATTCATTAACCCATCCGTTGTTTTCACCTTCAGAAATTGTACAGCTAATAGTGACCGTCTCACCAGGGTAGATCAAAGACCAGCTAGGCTCCAGAGAAACAACAGCAGTGTTGGAAACTGTTTAAAAAAATGTAAAAAGTGGTTAATTTATAAGTATTTGTCATGAATCCCTGTGGTAGCCCTAAAAGGCATCACACCTACCTCTTTTTTCAATGGTGATCCCATTACTTTCTTCAGTAAAGACAACTGGGTTTCCTCTTGCTCCCTGACAGGAGTAAACGCCTCCCTGTGAGATACTGATGAAATTTTCAGATTTTCCTTCTTCGATGAGCTGAACTTCCAAAAAGTTTCCAGTGTGTCTGAACCAGTGGTATTTCCACTCATTCGGATTGTTCAAAGAGCAGGTGAGTGTCACATTGCCCCCTATTAGTATAAGTCTTTTGCTCACACTCACTGTGGGCCTTGGTTCATCTGTAGTTGTTTTGGGGGTAAGAATGAAGCATCATTTTCTGAATAATGACCATAAAAATAAAAATAAAACATTTTTAAAATGCTCACCTGATACTGTTAGATGGTATGCCTGGCTCCACTCTGTTGAGGAAAATGAATCTGTTCTACCCTTACACCAGAAGTCCCCATTGGAGGAAGTAGATGCTCTCAAATGAATTGTACTCTCTGTTGATGGCATATTGGAAGTTGTTGTTCTCCATTCGTACTCCCATTTAGGGTTTCCTCCTCCAATCTCACACTTCAAGGATATCATCTCACCTCTGTATATTTTGGTCCAATTATGTTGCAAAGCAACGGTTGCCTGGTTGGACACTAATTATGACAAGAAAAAAAGTAAAAATCAACCAGTAAAAAGCATACAAAACTTTTCAGTGTGTGTTTTTTTTTTTCACTTTATGAAACTCACAAACGTTCTCAATGTAGAACATTTCACTTGGCTCCGTAAAGAAATCTGGGCTTCCTCTTCTTCCCCGGCACCAGTAGATTCCTCCCTCGTTGATGCTGATGGAGTTTTTAACAGTGTTTCCCTCAATCTGAGCTTCAGAGTATCTACGTATGAACCAGTCATAGTTCCAGCCGGCAGAGTCTTTAACTGAACAGGTAAGTTTAGCTGTTCCGCCTTCTGAAATGGTTTTCCTGTCTGCAGCTACAGTAGCTGTGGGCCTGAGGGCTGATTTTAAAAAAACAGTTCTGTTTGACGTTACCTTCTCATAGATATCATCATTTAAATAACAGCATCACACATAATCGCAGTGGGGATAACTGATTGATTTCTACATATTTAAAGTGTTCCTTCTCTTTGTAGTTAGAATCTAATGTCCCCAGGTGTGTAAAAAGAACGTGAAAAGTGGAAATGTCCTCGGAATAGCGTTTGGTCACCCTAACATAGAGTATTTCATCATCAAGTAAAATGCGACATGTTAAAATAGTGGCAGAATCTTTGTCAAGCACATAGGTCAGGTGCTTCATGGAATTTGTTGCACATCTAAGGAGGGATCTCAGTTCACCCATTTTTACTTGTACTCTCCAAATCCTGAAGGTTCCATTGGGTTGTTTCATAATGTTGCAAAACGTACATATAATGTTGTGTTTACAAAACTATGACATCAACATTGTCTTTATCTAAATTATGTAAATCTTAGTATATTGAATCCTTTGAATTGTAACCAAGAAATAAAAAATTCTCTAATTATTCTGGCATTTAGCCAGTGATGTGTGGTCAAGGTAAGCAGGATACGCTTAGCCTACTCTAGGCTATTTGCAACGAGTTTATTTCTATATCAGCATGTTTTTTTTTGTTGAAGACACCTTAGAATGATTTATTCACTTAAACTCTGCATGGAAACCCTAAATTTAAGCATGATTTAATAAAAATAACCCAACAATGCAAACAATTTAGATGGCATCGAATAAGATTTAGAGTTGTTAACTATAGTTTGATCAGCTTTATATATCATCCATCTCTCACTGTTTCCTCTTTTCCTAACAACAGTTTGGATGTTCTTTGATTAACAATTTCTGATCATATTACAAAGTTTTGCTATTGTGAAGTGTGTTCAAAAACATGCAACCTCTCCATTTTGTTCTCAAGTCGCATAGCATGATTCCATATCTGCTTCTCTTGGCACTTCTTTAAAAAAAGCTCAGTTGCACAACTCTGACACTTCCTAAACTGCTTTCAAACTGCTTAGTTCTACTACTGCAGTAAATCTGATACAATCTTTAGCTGTGAGTTCTGGTAAATGATTGTATATGCTCCACCTCCAGACCTGCCTCCACACAAAGGCCTTAGAATCAACATTACCATTCAAGGTCAAATGTATGTATGTATGTCCCCTCCCACCCTCTGCAACTCTGAGATCAGCCTGTAACAATCATGAGGAACCCACAAATGGCACATATGAAGTTAGATTTATCTTATAATTTGTTTCTTCATGATATTTTCCAGCTTTTCCATTATTAAATTGATGCATGAAAAAAAAATTTTTTTAAATTTATATTGTAATTAGTTTGCATTGTGGATCACTAGATGGTATGCAGACATTGCAGTTGTCTGAGATGACTCCAAACGTACTTTTCTCCAAACTGTATTTCAACTACTTATGCTTGTGATGTTTTCTATGTCTTATTTGTGGGTTTTGACAAACTCAACAGCAATAATCGTAATGTTAACCTACCTGATACAAAAATCGTGATATTGTTGCTCTGCTTGATAAAACTCGGTGAGTCCTTGTGATAACCAGTGCACTGGTAACTCCCGCTCTGATCAGTCGTTAGATTAAGTTGAAGGAAGTTGGAAGCATTTGGCTTGATGATCATTTCTTTACCATTTTGTTGGAATTTGTAATGCCAGTTGGAGTCATATTCTTCTTTTATAACGCATGTGAAGGTAAGAGACTCTCCTTGAAAAAAAAAGGTTGTGTTCGGCTCATGTGTCAACTCAGCATCTAAATTTAACAAAAATGATCACCAAATTTAGAAAAGAAAGGATGTAAGCACTGAATGAAAGGCTAACTGGGTTAAGCCAAGAGATATTCAAAGGTGTCAAGATTCAAATTAACAGAAAAGAGAGGAGTCCATCACCTTGTGCATGTCCACAATTAAAGATGGAATTCAGCACTAAAAAAATATTTTAGACATCAAATTAAAAACAGTAACTTATTGACACATTATTACACTACCATTTCAGCCAGACACAGAAACAAAATTATTGTACTCACAAAGTAAAGTCACACCACAGAGTAAGGTTTGCGCCATCCTCACTTAAAAAAATCTGACTTTCTATAAGCATGAGCGGACGTAAGACGTAAGAGAACAAGTTTAGTGAAAAACAGAACCAAGATTACCTCTTTTAGGTTTACAGCCCAACCCCTCTCTCTATTTCCTTCCTTTAAAACAATGACCACATTATTTTTTTTCTTACCAAAAAAGTAAAAAAAAAAAAAAAAAAAAAAAAAAAAAAAAAAAAAGAACCATCCCCTGTCTCATACCTTATAACATACTGGCCCCTGACTGTTACTGGTGTCAGCAACTGTGACAGTCTACATTGTGTTGGACGTTCCCTTTGGGCCTACATGATGTTATATCCATAGTGTGGTGTAGAGTCCCACACAGAGCAAGCAAAAAAATGATAATCTATAGTTTTGGTTATTCAGGAACTGCATCTGCCGGGGATAACAATTTACTATTTTCTTACATTAAAATGAACCAAAGCTTTAAAGTACATATGTTTCCTTAAAGCTTCAGCAATAGACGATCATACAGCATTGAAAAACATCCATTGTATCCCTATAACTGTACATTATGGTATCAATGAAGTAAAGCCAGAAATTCTTTTACAGTCGTTTTCAATGTGCTCTCACTTGGCTTCTGCTTTTTTTAAAATCCAGAAGACAGCTGTTTTTTCCTTCTTAGAGACAGCCAAAAGCTTTAGTTTAGATCAAAACAAGCTGGCTGTGGATGTACACCAGCAGCTGTGAAAAATAGAAGTGGATAGAAATAAATTAAGCAATACATTTTACTTGTTTCAACATAGAACAGTGTATTTGTATCATGTTTGAGTTAAGCTGTCCAACCCAAATGCAAGACACCACTAGGGAGACCAGTTGTAAAATAAGACAACAGTTTATTGAAACAATGAATGTTGGCCAATGACTGACGCAATCTGCTGGGATTCCTTAAAAAGGAAACTTTAACTGATTGGAATGTTTGTATAAATGCATTGAAATGACCTCTTGTTAAGTGCCTTGAGATGACATCTGTTGTGAATTGGCGCTATATAAATAAACTGAATTGGTTGATAGCTGGAACCAGGGACACTGCACGGAGGAATGGAGGTGAGATGAACAGCAGGAGAGAAATCCACAGCCGAGTACAGTTCTTTGAATACCTCCGACAGTCTGTTCCCAGCAAAGTAAGAGTCATCTGAGAACTTTCACAGAGTATGCCAGGGATATGAGCCACGAGTCTGGGATATCTGCATGAGACGTCTGAGGTTTTCTTGGAGACAAGGAGGAGAGGGATCCTGAGAGCGAGGACAGAGGGCAGGCAGGCAGAACTTGGAGCTAGAGCTTGGTCACGAAGGGGAGAGGAGTGTTGACGGCTGTCAGAGAGGAACTTGATTCCAGAGCTTTCAAAGAAGCCAGTACGCAGATCAAGGCTGAGACTTCCACCTGGAGAGTATCAAGGCAGCCACAGCGGAACCACCGCTCCCAACACAGACGGCTCCCACAGAGGAAACACTGGAAGATTAAAACAGGTTAAAATATTAAAAGAATAGATAAGTATGAGATTAAAAAGTAAAACACTGATAAAATTTAGAATTATTTAGTGTAAAACATTGACACAGTTTAATCAGGTAAAACATGCAGAGCAATTAAGCAGATCAATAATAAATTTAAAGCTAGGCTAAAAAGGTGAGTCTTTGGCCTGCTCTTAAAAACCTGAACGTTCACTGCAGCCCTGAGGTCCTCCAGCAGCCTGTTCCAGAGGTGAGCGCCATAAAACTGGAAACACCTTGAGTGTGTGTCCTGACGTTTGGGATGACAAGGAGACGGCTGCCGGAGGAGCGCAGAGGCCCTAAAGGTTCATATGGTAAAAACAGTTCTGAAAGATGAGGTCCATAACCATTAAGACACTTAAAAATCAATCCTAAAACCCACGGGGAGCAAATGCAGTGAATTTAAAACCGGTGTAATGTGCTCCCGCCTCCTGGTGTTCATCAGGACACGTACTGCTGAATTTTGTAGAAGTTGTAAACCTGATAAACTTGTTGTGGGAAGACCAGAAAGCAGGGCATTACAGTTATCAATTCTGGGTAAGTGTGGACGATCTCACCCTATTTACAGCTGTGTTCTAGCTCCATCTGCTGAAGTTCGGCATCCGTATACTCCGCATGAGTTGCAAATTTTGGCCGGCGTTTTTTTTTTGTGATGCAAATGAATCATGTTTTCAAACGCATATAGTTTTCTGAAGCAAAACGGCACAGGTTGTTGGCCCCCGAAACTAGCCGGGACTACTTTCTTGAAAGACTTCTAACAACCAGAGCTCTGACCAGGAGGTGACCACATATATGGGTCAGTGTGTATGCACTATGCTGATGGTGAGGATGGGATACAACTTCATGTCTAAAAATGTGAACTATCCCTTTAAGTGGTTTCAGTATTTGTAAATGTCTTCAGTCAGTAAAACCCATAGGTCGTGTTACGTAGCAGTTCTAGCAGAAAACAGGCAGACAATTTTACATTAAGGAATCCACTGCATTTTTTACTGTTCTAGAAACTGGATGATTTCTTGCATTTTGATTGGTTTTGTGTTGGCAGAAAGAGGGATCTTAGCATAGATGCAAAGCCCGATATGTTTGATACTAAGTGTAAAACACATAGGCATTTCTGTACATCCTGAATCCAAATCAGAAGATGTTTTACTTTCCAAAATACTTGAGTTGGAAGGGAAAGAGTCTTAACTGAACAAAGCATCCCATGATAAGCAATGGCATGTATCCAAAATAAAAGAAATTGTTTTCTGTGAATCTTTCGAAAAAGTATTTAAAAGAGACATAAGATATAAGAACAATATTCTTTAGTAGGTAGCCCCTAATAGCTTTAAGAATGTGCAAGTTTGTTGGTGTGTGTTAGGTAAATATTACCCTAGAACACCAAGAACAGAATGAGGAAAGACACAGACAACATCTTTGTTTTACTTGCAAGGGGAGAAAGACACCGAGCACACTCAGTGCCTTCTCCAACGATGGTGTCTCTCTCTTTGCCATTTATTAGACTCAAACAGGATAAACAAGTTTATGGGCGTATACAACAAATGCCCTTACACATTACCATGTTAGGAATCAGCTGGTTGCATGCGCGATAATGGGCTCAGCCTCACCGAAACTCGTGAGGACGATTTTCCTGTTATGTATGGTGTTAACTGCTGCATGCAAGCTAAGCTGGGTGCGCGTTCTTTTCTATACATCTTGTACTTTAACTTTTGCAGATTATCACAGACATGGTTCACACACTATTGGAATAAAGAACTCATAACACACATGGGAATTACAACAAATGAATTAATGATAACTTGATGTACAATTGCTTCTAACAGTGTGTAACCTATGATACTAATTACATTTAGTATGACAGGCAGTGATGGGCAGTAACGCATTAAAAGTAATGCGTTACTGTAATCCAATTACTTTTTTCAAGTAACGGGTAAAGTAAGGGATTACAGTGGCAAAAAAGTAATAAAGCTGCCGTTACTTCCGCGCCAGCAGGCTGCGTTACTGCGTTAGTTAGTTGAGCAGAGCGCGTCTCACGACAGTGAGTATAAGCGTGCGACGTCCGCGATGGAAAACAACAGACAACAAGGGAGCGCGAGATAGAGCTCAAGCTTTAAACGTTTGATGGTTGGAAGTATCCGCACTACTTTCAGTTTGATTCTGTAAAAAACGACACAAATATTAGTTTCCGCTGCACACTCTGGGTTGGAAGGAAACTTTTATCTACAGCGAAAAACTCAACTTACACCCTGAGCAAGCATCTAGCTATCCGAATGTGCAGCTCAGCGAGAGCCCGACTGACATCACAGCTGCAGCTGCTAAAGTGGATTCCACGTCAGACGGCCCTACTGCTGCTAAACAGGTGAAAATAGAATTTAGAGCCACCGAAATTGGTGCCGCCGAACTGAAAAAGCTCGTCACTGGCTTGATTTATTGATTAAGTGTTCAATACAGTGGAATGTGCAGAAAACAGGTTCATATGTTAAAAAAAAAACGACAACAAAAAACATTTTCTTTGACTGTTTTGGAGGCTGTTGCGTTTATTTAGTTTGTTGCTTGACACAAATAATCATAAAACAAAGTGAAAAAATCATTGAAAATGATATATCATATTTTTTAGTTAGCCATCAACTGAGACTGAGCCTAGCATGTAGCATGAAACTGAATTTTCTGTTTTGGTTGTCATATCATTACTCTTATTTGCACTTCACAAACCTTTAAACAAATGTTAAATGGATTTTCAGATATTTCAGTTAGATTTAAAACACCACAAAATAATTTTATTTTAAATGAAGGTATATGCAGAACAAAAACGTGATTTATTTTTCTTAAATTGCGGTGAAATGTGCAATAAACAGATTTATATATTAAACAAATTTCTGACTGCATCAGAGGCTGTTGCAGTCATTTACAGTTTTTTCTTAATGCAATGTTCATAAAGTAAAAAAAATAATAATAATAAATTAGAGATGCACCGATATGAAAATTTTGGCCGATCTCGATATCCGATATTAATTTTTCTGTTATGGCCGATGACCGATATTTACCGATATCGATATGTGTTTTTTTTTTATGTTGCTGAGATGATAAAAGTTTGTACAGACTGAATTTCTTTATTTTCAGAATGTATTTTATTTCAAAAATAACAAGGTTACAGGGCTACCATAAAACATAAGTAACCAACTTTTACCACAAGTCAAGCATGCCAGTATTCATGGCAACATGTTTTCAGCTCTGTGCACTCCAGTTAAACTCAAATTTGTAAAAAAAAAAAGAAAAAAGACAAATCAAAATATTCAAAACATGTCCTGACTGTCCGTGCACATTTTATGTAGATCTAAATGTACAAACCCTGAAGCAATGTTTCTACCAAGCAAACAAAAAATAAGTCAATTTTAAGACCCATCTATAAAAATGTTCAAATCAAAAATGACAACTGTGACATAACTGTAGTTCAAAAGACATGGTGGTCTTTGTAAATTCTCTAACTTAAAGCAGCAACAATGTACTCAAAGTAAATGTCCCAAACAAACCAAGTTATACTCCAGGCCAACTTAATCAACAAATGCATTTTTTTATTCCAATTAAACTAAAATTTGTTAAAAAGGCTAAATCAAAATATGCAAAAGATCTCCTCACTGTTAGTGCAATTTTTTTTCAACTTGCACTGTAATTTTCAAGTAAATGTCCAAACACTGAAACAGTGTTTCCACCTAACACTGTACAGTCAGTTATAGTCCAGGCCTACTTCACCAGCAAAGGCAGGTTTTTTTTTTTTTACAAAGAGAAGCATTTCTGCTTTCTCACACTGGATCCTGTTTCTCTTTTCATCAACAATATGTGACGCAGCAGAGAAGAGACGTTCGCTGTCAACACTTGTACATGGAGCTGAAAGGTACTTGCACGCTGCTTTGGCCAGGGCAGGAAAGCGACACATGTTGCTTTTCCAATACTGCAGTGGGCTCTCATTTCTGGGGATGAGGGGCTCACTCAGATAGCCATGCACCTACAGGAAAGTAGACGAGTGTATTACTATGCATGTCTGATAAATTACCAGCAGTCTAGTCATTACTTTCCCCCTCCACTTAAGAGCTTTGATGAATTTTGCTCTGAGGAGATGGCCAGTGCTTAAGGTCAACCTCAAGGGGGCAGAGAAGCATTACAAAATATTTTATAACACTTTAGCTTTTTCGTTAAAGTAAATGTATTATTTTAGTAACTATATAATTCACAGGACGTCAATATATATTTTTAATCACTGCACAAAGGACTTTGTTATTTGAATAAAGACTGGGTGTGATAATACTATACCTGCACACTTGTGTGGCTTGTCCGGCCTGCCTGGAGTTCCATGGTCGAGTTTTCCTCCAGAATTTCATCATGCATGTCAAGCAGCGACTTTCCACCCTCGTCACTTGTTCTTATCTTCTTCTTTCGCGGTTCTTCTGTGTCCGGTGTCTCCGTAGCGCTGTCACTGTGCGTCATTTTGTCCACTTGCTGCTGGAGCATATTTACCGCCGCTTGCTTGGTGACTGTGTCAAAATAACGGTCTTTGTACCGCGGGTCAAGGATCGTTGCCAAGTAGTAAAGTAGTAGCAAACATGCAGTCAAATGCGCCAGCGATGGCGACTCCCGTATGCGATCCTGCAAACTGTTGCGCATGTAAAACAGCTCTCTTCATTTCAAAGTTTTCATTAATCCACTGAGCAGTAAGGCTCAACATACTCATCTGACTTATATCTGAGCTCCATATATCCGTCGTGAAGCTAATGTCAGTCACATTGTCCAACAATTTGTGGATATGCGTGGCCACGACTTCGTACAAAGCAGGGAGGGAGACGTCGGAAAAGTAGCGCCAACTTGGCAGGCTGTAGCGGGGTTCAATATGCTCCATCAACCGGCGAAATCCTCGGTCCTCCACTATGGAAAATGGCTGGTCGCCAAGAGCAATCAATTCCATTACCTTGTTGGTTATTGACGTGGCTTTTGCGCTGTCCTTGGCAAATTTCTTAGTCTGGTCGAATACCTGCTGTATCGAACTCCCAGCTTCACCTTCTTTCCTTTTTGCCTGCTGGCTAATGCTAGCAGCTTTTTTTTCCTGCAATTGTTTGTGTAGGTCTGGGTGGCGGTTTTTCAAATGACATATTAAATTTGTGGTGTTGAATGACTTGACGCGGCACCCTCCTCGCATTACCTCGACTTGGCAGGTGTTGCAAACTGCTTTTCGATTGTCTTCTTTTGACACCGTATAAAACGCCCACACCGCTGACATTTTTTCTCCTCTTCAGTTTAACATCCCACAATCATGTGCTCCCTTTGTTTCGCTGACACTGTCACGTCTCACATGACCAAACAAATAAACATGGCGAAATCCCCGCCCCCTCCCTCTTCCGACACAGCAACTAGATGGAAACACATCGGTTGTGCTTATCGGCCCAATTTTACTCATCGGACGATGCCGATAGGTTAAAAAACGATGAACATCGGCCGATACCGATATTAATGCCGATATATCGTCCATCACTATAATAAATTAACAATAGACTGTTTCATATGATTGAGTGTTATATGATGGAATATTCTTATAGCTTAATCAGGTTGTGTGTAATGTCTATTTGAAAAGCAATTAAGTAATAAATTAACTAATTACTTTTGAAAATAAGTAATCAGTAAAGTAGTGGGATTACCTTTTTTGGGAAGTAATCAGTAATTAGTAATTAATTACTATTTCCAAGTAACTTGACCAACACTGATGACAGGTAAACATAGTTGAGAATACATTTCACTACAAACACTGAGTGTTATAGCTGACTGTACCTGCAGCTCCAGTGTTCAAATTAAATAGCACTTTCCTCTGTGTCATCCTCCCACCCTTATAAAACAGAAAAAATACAAAAACAATTCACAGTTAAAAATGTTGAAACCTTTTCAGAACAAAACTTATTCCACAGTTCAAGTTTGAAAGTAACTTACTCCTCTTTCCAGATTTTTTCCAGTTAATAGAAGCATATATCACATCAATGAATTCATCTGCATCTGAAACACAACAAGGTTTCTCATCAGTCTGCTGGAATCACACAGTTGTTCCATTTGTCATTTCAACCAAACGTAAACTGCTGTGTCCAATCCCGGAGGATTAGGTTAGAACATGTTTTGAAATTAAATTTATGGGAGCTATTATAAAAAAGTACATTTCATTCAAGAATTCATCATAGTCCAGCATTTTCCAACTCTGAAAACATGGTAATATTGTTAATAAAAACAAATGGTTATGATGATCATTGCCGACCATGGACAGGAGAGTTGTACTCATCCGGTTCAGTCTGATTGACTTGGTTGTCAGTGGTGGAACCCTGGCCTTCGCTGTCTGAATGGACTGACCTAAAACACATGGAATAAATTTAATACAGAAAAAGTAAACATTTATATTAAAGATGCAAAAAAAGGGAACTGACCTGAAGCAGCAGAAGCAGCAATCTAGAAAAGATATTTGTCATGTGACTTTGTGTTGCCAAGTGCTTTGTGTATCTGCGTCACTATATCACATGTATGACTAAATAAAGAATATCCAAGTGATATGGTGAAAAAGATGAAAGTCTCACCCTGGGACTGCCTAAAGCAACACAGCAGGATCAGCAGCACAATGAGTGTGAATCCACAACCTGCTCCAAGGACCAACAGCACAAGATATAGAAAGCTCCTGAGCCGGAATTCTGCTGCTGTGAAATTTTTTTTTACATGATTTGCAAACAGTAAAAGATTATATCAACATACAGGTCCTTCTCAAAAAATTTGCATGTTGTAATAAAGTTCATTCTTTTCCATAATGTAATGATAAAAATTAAACTTTCATATATTTTAGATTCATTGCACACCAACTGAAATATTTCAGGTCTTTTATTGTTTTAAAACTGATGATTTTGGCATACAGCTCATGAAAACCCAAAATTCCTATCTCAAAAAATTAGCATATCATGAAAATGTTCTCTAAATGAGCTATTAACCTAATCATCTAAATCAACTAATTAACTCTGAACACCTGCAAAAGATTCCTGAGGCTTTTAAAAACTCCCAGCCTGGTTCATTACTCAAAACTGCAATCATGGGTAAGACTGCAGACCTGACTGCTGCCCAGAAGGCCATCATTGACACCCTCAAGCAAGAGGGTAAGACACAGAAATAAATTTCTGAACGAATAGGCTGTTCCCAGAGTGCTGTATCAAGGCACCTCAGTGGGAAGTCTGTGGGAAGGAAAAAGTGTGGCAGAAAACGCTGCACAACGAGAAGAGGTGACCGGACCCTGAGGAAGATTGTGGAGAAGGACCGATTCCAGACCTTGGGGGACCTGCGGAAGCAGTGGACTGAGTCTGGAGTAGAAACATCCAGAGCCACCGTGCACAGGCGTGTGCAGGAAATGGGCTACAGGTGCCGCATTCCCCAGGTCAAGCCACTTTTGAACCAGAAACAGCGGCAGAAGCGCCTGACCTGGGCTACAGAGAAGCAGCACTGGACTGTTGCTAAGTGGTCCAAAGTACTTTTTTCGGATGAAAGCAAATTTTGCATGTCATTCGGAAATCAAGGTGCCAGAGTCTGGAGGAAGACTGGGGAGAAGGAAATGCCGAAATGCCTGAAGTCCAGTGTCAAGTACCCACCGTCAGTGATGGTCTGGGGTGCCATGTCAGCTGCTGGTGTTGGTCCACTGTGTTTTATCAAGGGCAGGGTCAATGCAGCTAGCTATCAGGAGATTTTGGAGCACTTCATGCTTCCATCTGCTGAAAAGCTTTATGGAGATGAAGATTTCATTTTTCAGCACGACCTGGCACCTGCTCACAGTGCCAAAACCACTGGTAAATGGTTTACTGACCATGGTATTACTGTGCTCAATTGGCCTGCCAACTCTCCTGACCTGAACCCCATAGAGAATCTGTGGGATATTGTGAAGAGGAAGTTGAGAGACGCAAGACCCAACACTCTGGATGAGCTTAAGGCCGCTATCGAAGCATCCTGGGCCTCCATAACACCTCAGCAGTGCCACAGGCTGATTGCCTCCATGCCACGCCGCATTGAAGCAGTCATTTCTGCAAAAGGATTCCCGACCAAGTATTGAGTGCATAACTGAACATAATTATTTGAAGGTTGACTTTTTTTGTATTAAAAACACTTCTCTGTTATTGGTCGGATGAAATATGCTAATTTTTTGAGATAGGAATTTTGGGTTTTCATGAGCTGTATGCCAAAATCATCAGTTTTAAAACAATAAAAGACCTGAAATATTTCAGTTGGTGTGCAATGAATCTAAAATATATGAAATTTAAATTTTTATCATTACATTATGGAAAAGAATGAACTTTATCATAATATGCTAATTTTTTGAGAAGGACCTGTATTGCAAAACATGTTTTAATCCTGTTCACCCTCGACTGCCATCCAACTCTGTGGTGAAACCTTTCCTGAATGTTCACACTTGTAGAAACCTTCGTCTGACTGAGACACAGCAGAGATCTTCAGCTCCCCTCTGCTGTCATGTTGGACCAGTTTCTCATTGTGGTAGAAAAACACATCAGAAAGTGTATTTTGTCCTCTCAGTCTGCAGCTTAGAGAAACAGAAGCTCCCTCAGTCACAGGATGGACAGGGCTCACCAGGAGAAGATCTCCATCTGTAAAACAGTCAGATAATAAAACAAATGAGATAAGATAACAAGCTGCTTTGTTCTGTCCTAATTCACCTTGTTATAAATGTTGTCTTTAACTGTTTTTTCAACTTTGCTCTTATATAGGCCACCTCTGAAGCATTCAGCATGTCACGTACTAAACTGCCAATTTCTGTATATGAACCACCTCTAAGTTCCTGAGAAAAGCTTTTCATCTGTTACATCGAGTTTTCTCTCTGCATGTGTTCTTTTTGAAGAAAAACAGACTTCATTCTCAGCAACCACTAGGACTGGTTTAGAAATGGTGGAAACCCTGGTGTCCTACTTGTAATCTTGTACAATTACATGGCTAAATCAGTTTTTAAAGACATCTTTACACATTTGCACAATGACATCGTAACCTCTCCCAGGGGCTAAACTGCTGCCGACTTAAAGAAAGAATTACCATAAAATGAGAGCAAAATGAGAACATGATTTTTATCATTTATAATTACATTAATAATTATACACTGATATGTGATTGGGGTCAGTTTTTCAGACTGGTAATGATGACATATTTAGTAGCAATAGTAAAGCTGATAAATGGCTTAAAAACAAAATAACAAACTGATAAATACAATTTTGAATATATTTACTGTGGCAACAGAGGAAAAAGTAGATTGATTTAATTAGAAGAAATACATATAAAGAAGACATTTAAGATAGTTAAGATCTTTGTCAGTGATTAGTTATGTAATATGGAATTATATGACTCAGTTGGGATAGATTGTAAGACATAGAGGGGACATATAATGCCTCTTTTAAAGAAGTTATAATAGGTCTATAGTTTGTACAAAAACATCTTAATGAAGTTATTTGCACAAAATCACTCTCAAATAAATCAACTTAATTCTTAACAATTTCAGTCCCTTTCAGAATGAGCTGTTTAGAGAGCCCAGTCACTTTTATGCAAATTCACGGTTGAAGACCACACCCACCTATCTGGTTACTAGGCTTAGGGTGGCCAGATGTCCCACTTTCTGGGTTACAGTCATGCATTTTCATTATTTTTCACACGTCCTGCATTGTTCTTAACAGGCTGCTGTTTTGTGTTTACATCTAGCATTTATAAACAGATTGTGTGACGAAGGCAGTGAGGCCTTTCAATTAAACGAGGAGACGGGACTTTAATGCAGGCGCAGAGCATGGCCACCAACCACAAATAAAAAGAAACAAGAAAGTAAGCAGGATGAAGGACAGAGATGACCATGGAAAAAAAAAATTATAATAAAATGCTGTTACAACAAAATCGGGGAAAGCATTTCCTGTCGAAGAACCTTTTGTGAATTCTTGAGAGTTTAAATGAAGGCAACTGGACTTTTCTTGTTGTCTTGAATACGTTTCGTCTCTCATCCAAGAGGCTTCTTCAGTTCTGAAAACTGGATTGGGAGTATCAGACTTATAAGTCTAAGGTTAAGGCTCACTGATGGGGCTATCGTCATACCTAACGAGGCTATCAGGGTTGCGTAAGCTTCTAGGCACTAAGCAATCTTGGTGATGTAAGAGTCGTTAATGGTGAAATGACCCCGATTATGTAACTATGCGCCGTTTTGGTCACATGCCTCAATGTGTGAGTTTAGGTGAAACTTCTTGGGTATGTAACTCAAGGCTGCTTTGTATGTGTTTGAAAGGGGCCATCTCACACCACCTCCTCTGTTCAAGGTTGGTTTCATATATTTTACATAGATGGCTTCTTTCACTCCTCTCTCAAACCATCTGTCTTCTCTATCTAAAATGTGTACATTATTGCCTTCAAAAGAGTGACCTTTGTCCTTTAGATGTAGATGGACTGCTGGTCCAATCCTGGTCTGGGGTCTTTCTGAATGGAGTTTGCATGTTCTCCCTGTGCATGCGAGAGTTCCCTCTGGGTACTCCGGCTTCCTCCCACAGTCCAAAAACTTGACTGTTCGTTTATTGGTCTCTCTAAAATTGTCCTTAGGTATCAGTGTGTGCGTGCATTGTAGTTTGTCTCTCTGTGTTACCCTGCGATGGACTGGCAACCTGTCCAGGGTGTACCCCGCCTCTCGCCATATTACTGCAGGAGATAGGCATCAGCCCCCCACAACCCTGCATAGGATGGATGGGTATAGATAATGGATGGAGAGATGCATGGAAGTTTTGTTTTGAACTCTACTGTTAATCTTTTAGCCAGTTGCTAAGGCAAACTAACAGGTTAACATTTTCTGAATGTAAAGCTGACTGTTTCTTGTTAATTGTTGACAACCCTGAGCATCCTCTTCATGGGACTATCCTACAACAACAGAGTGTCTTCAGTCTGAGGCTTCTTCAGTTTTGCTGCAACACAGACTGCTACAGGAGATCCTTCCTGCCCAAGCCATCCGGATCTACAACAACTCCTCGAAAAATTAAATAGTATGACCTAGAACAACACTTAATTTCTCTCTGGGATCAATAAAGCACTTTTGAATTGAATGTTTCCAAATAATAGATGGATTATTTGTTTATCAACACTGCAATGCATGCTCAAATGGTGTGACACCAAACCTTTACATTACTTCCTGGTTCACACTGTTATTATTTGCAGTTATCTTGCAGCTGCAGTGTTGGTTAGCTATGTTAGCTTGTTTGTTGGCTGAGGCCTACCTGATCTGAAGTGATTGCCGCAGATTGTTGCATTTTTAATCATCTGCTAGTTCCAATTGCTTCTTCTGATCCCTTGAAACCAAAGATTACTTTTGTTTACCTTGAAAGAGGTGAGTCAGTGGAATGCACGTTTGTTGTCGTTATCAAAGTGACCAACAGCACAACTTGTGTCTCTTTCTAGAGACTACATGTGATTTAGACTGATAATCCCTGCGGTCCGCGACTGAGAAGAGACATTCACATGGAACCATAGATACAGACGAGTTGAATTATGGGATAAACAGGGTGGGTCATTCTGTGCATGCGTTAATTGGGTTGAAAACATTAATCGTGTTAATTCAACAAACTAATCGCCCTGTGTTAACGCGTTTATTTTGACAGCCCTAATATATATATATATATATATATATATATATATATATATATATATATATATATATATATATATATATATATATACATACACACACACACATATATGTATATATATATATATATATATATATATATATATATATATATATATATATATATATAGTGTTTTTATACTTGTGTTAGAACAAACATGGAAAAAAGGGAAATTTGCATAGCATGTCCCCTTTAAAGATTTTTTTAAGTTGTCTTTTATAAATTGACAAACTAAAAAGAGGTAAATATTTTGTGTTTGGTTTCTAAACCTCATGAATTAAAAGTCTTATTCATGCGTCCTTTTCAATAACTTTGCTGTGTTTTCTAGTATGGCTTAATGTTATGTGAGTTCCTGTTTCAGAGGGTTGAAGTTTGTTGGAGGAGTGGGTGGGTGGGGGGAAATGACAGGATTAAGAGTCCTACTCATTAATATTCATTATATGCAAACATATCGTCTCTGATTGCTAACAGCAACACAATGCTTAAGCTGACTTTGCTGGTGGTGTTCCAAGGCAAATTCCAACCAGTTCTTCCTCAGCTCTTCTTGCTTGAATTAAAAAATGCAATGTTGATGTGTTTTCTCCACAAATAACACCAGCCCGAACATGTTCCTCCAAGTTGTGAAGAGGGGTTTTGATTTTCTGGCTAGCAGAGAACAGAGCAAGTCTCTGCTAGCTGGAAAATCAAAACAGTCTTCTCGTGGGCGGTCGCAAGCCAAGGTGGGCGAGGCCATGAATTCAAATTTTCTCTGTTATCTAGAAGGGATTGGCGTTTTTTGACTCGGTTATTTTTGTCTTCTATTTCCTTCCTGCAGCTAATGCAAAGAAGTATTACACGGTTTCTCAGTTAACCAGGCCCTAAAGAGCAACTCACCCCCAAATCAACTTTGTTTTAGCTGATAAATTGTATAAATGATTGTCTCATAGTGTTGTCTACATGTCTGGTAATCATTTGGGGATTTTATTGCATCTTACTAATAAATCTTTATTTTCTGCCTAAAACTGTAAATGTGGCACCCTCTTCAGGTTAAAACTATTTACTGCACTTGAATTTGAATCGGGCATTGCTATTTGCTCCGCAGTTAGGGCTGACGTCAGCCACCTTGACGCTGTGGGGTGTAACAGAAGATGAGTCTTCGCCCACGACTCCTCCACAGAACCGCTCTCCCTCTCCTCTCTTTCCTCTGGTGAAGGAGGTGGAGAGAAATCTTCCACCTCAAAGGAGCCTGCATTGCTATTGCTCTCCAACTTTCTCACTGTCTGTATCTGTGTAACATAGTAACATACCGTGTATGGTGAGGTTGACTGCATTGTTGAACTTTTTTAATCCAGACTCACACCAGTATACTGCTCCACAGGATGTTTGCCTATAGATGGTTCACGAGGATCCAGACATTTTCCCCCAGTTTGAACAGTTTCGTATGTATGCCAGGTCACTGGCTTCTGTAAGCCTCATCACTCTCCACTTACTCGAGTTTTCTCCACAGTTCAGTGTGACAGACCCAGAGGCACAGTGTTGCTCTCTGTCAGGACTCACTGTGAGAGATGCTGCTGGATGGAAAACTAAAGCACAGCATGACATGAAAAACATGAGCAGACAATTTTATATTTCAAACATTACCTTCTTACAACTTTAAGAGTTTGATAAAAGCTCATTCATGTCATCCCCTGTATTTTTGCTCCTGTTAGTTTCACATCTGTCCATTTACCTTACTAACCAGTCTTTTTCGCACACTTGACACCCTTATCCTAAGTTTGAAGCTGAAGTATGGAAGAAGTACTGATAGGACAGAAAGTAGACTAACCTGCAGACCAGACAAACTTTGCTGCACTGTAATCAGTATAATATTCTGGGTTTCATCTTCCGGCTCTACATGCCAATCCTGCTGTGTGTCTCTGTCCATGAATGATAAAGGAGTTCTCTACAGTCCCATTCATGCTATCAGGCAGCAGCTCATATCTGTAGTAGCTGTTGGCTGGATCAGGAAGAGCTAAATACCAGTAGAATCTCCATCCGGCGGACTGATTGTCAGCCTTACAACATAGAGTTACTGAGGCTCCACGACTCAGCCATGATGGAAATACAATCAGGACAGGCTTTGGCTCTGTGTAAAAGGGAGCCTTGTCAAAGTGATGTAAAAAAAAAAAGTTTTTCTAATATTGTTTAACAGCTGATTAACCTTTAATTTTAAACCAAATCATATCTTCAGACATGTGCAAATATTACACATTATAATCAGGGATTACGGAGACATTTATTTAAAACACAATGCAGCAATTATTGATTTAAAAATAGTCGTAGCTACTACTCATTTGTAAACAAAGTTGTGAAAATCTAGTCACACTTTATTTTAAATAAAGACTTGGGGATGCGGTCATTAAGAATTGAACTCAGTCCCCAACTTAGTAAATAACATTCCATCCAAAGAGGTATTATAGAAACTATGGGTCGAAAGCAACTGAGTCACTTCAACACTAGGGGGCAGAGTGGGGAGCAACACCTAAATTTGGGTCTAAAGCCCAAAGAAAGGAGAGGAAAGACTTGGCGATTGAAGAGGTGTTCAGGAGTGAGGAGGAGCAGTACAAGATCAGAGCACTCAGCCAGCGGTAACAAGGACGTTGGACAACCTGCGAAGGAGTGGTCGACAGGACAGTCAAGTGGTCCGATATGTGGAAGATGCCTCAAGCAAGGTTAAGTTTCCTCATTCGGGCCACATACGACACCCTCCCCAGTCCATCCAATCTGAGTCGGTGGTATGGCTCAGAGGAAAACTGTCGGCTGTGCAACGTCCCAAACCCAAGCCTACAGCACATCCTGTCCAGTTGCACGACAGCTCTGGCCCAAGGTCGGTACAGGTGGCGGCAAGACCAGGTCCTGCGGAAGTTGGCAGAGGTCCTCGAGGCACAATGGCTAGAAGCTGCCAAAATCTACCCTTTAGCATCACGGAAGCTGATCCATTTTGTTGGACAAGGGGCGGGAGCTCAGAACGTCGCAGAGGGAAAGAAGGTCACTGTTAACACCTGGATGTGACTGAAGCCTAAGGGTGGACCTCGATCTGCAGCTCAAGTTCCCTCTAGTGATAACCACGACCTCTCTGAGACCGGACATCATTCTGTGGTCCCCGTCAGCCAAAATAGCTATCTTGGTAGCGCTCACCGTCCCTTGGGAGGGAGGAATGGAGGCGGCATTCGAAAGGAAGAAGGACAAATACACCGAGTTGGCAGCTGAGCGTCGAGAGGCAGGGTGGACGACCATTGTCTGTCCTGTGGAGGTTGGCTGCAGGGGCTTTATTGGAACATCCATCCAGCGACTCTTGAGGAACATAGGAGTGACTGGGCCTAGGCTGAAGAAGGCATCCAAAGACCCTGCAGAGGAGGCAGAAAGTGCCAGCTTCTGGCTGTGGCTGAGAAGGAAGGACATATCATGGGGAAAACAAGGGTCCTAGGGGTAGCTGCATGGGGCAGCAGGGAGACGTCCCTGCCGTGGCTCCACCACCGTGAGGTGTTCCGGGATTAATGGAGCGAAACATCAATGAAGGGTGGCTCCCGGCTGATGACCCTGCAGCTACCCCGTTGGCACCATTGGAGGTGCGACAGACGGAGACGCCCTGCAGGTAGATTTTACCTGTGCTTACACCTACGTATGCAAGTGTTTTGGAGGTTGTCCAAACTTTCTTGAGATTTTGGTGCCTCCACTGATATGTGTGAAAACACATTTTCTAAATGGAAGAAAGTTTATCCAGATCTCAGATGCATGATTCTTTACAGGCAAAAACAAACCTGATAAAACTGGCCTTTGACCTAAAACATTAAAAGTAGATCAGAAAGATAATATTTTCAGGAGGTATAACTCGTCAACCCCAAGAAGGGTGCAACTCTTCTGAACAATGACTGGGGATTAAAAGAGAAAAGGTTGTGTTATTAATTAAGGGACTAGTGTCTTATAGACAGATAGATTTTTACAAATATTGTTAGTTGAAAAGTCCAAGTTAAAAAAAAACAATCCTTTAGACCATGAATTGTTTGCATTTGTGAGCTGATATTGCTGATTTAAATTTAGAGTTGCAACAAATTGCTGATGCAAATTTCAGTCAAATTTTCTTAAAGCTTTGTGATTTGATGGTTATGTAAACTTATGATTTTGTTTTAATCTTTATAAAAATTCCCAGAGGAAACTTGTCTGTCCAAGTTTTTCCCTTGAGAAATACCCTTCAGTGAAGCAAACACTATCGTGTTGTCTGCCTTCCAGTAGAGCTTTACTCTAACCTGTTCAAGAGTGTATCATTTGTAAACTCTCATCCTACATAGAAATATTAACAAATCTGAATGAAATAATTTTTCTTCCACAACGGAACACGCAAGCATCATTGAAATCATTGCCTCTCATGAACTGAAGCCAAACAAGTTTGTGGATAGTAGATTATAAAGCCCATGGATTGTTCTAGATAAGATATTCTCCATTAACCAATGTATGCTGTTTTTTCTTTTTCTTTTTTGGTCGAGATAAAACTTTTCAGAACTTATTCCAGCATGTCATTTTATTTCACGATACAGATCTGTATTCATGGGCATCTACACCTGATATGTTGTTATTAACATCTGGTGAGAATTTAATATCAATTTCACCTTTTATATAATTACCTAGTAATTTGGGTATCTAGTGAACACTTATTTTACTCACTGTATACTACTAAATAGAGAAGTTAAATTAATACTTGTTTACAACCTGCTACTGAACTACATGCAATTTCAAAATAATTCAAATACAAAGTATAACAACTTACTGGATATAGTAATGAGGACTGCGTTGCTGAACTCTCCTGATACAGACTCACACCACATCACTGCCTCATAATGTGACTGACTGTTGATGATACATGAGGATCCAGTCATTGTCCACAAGGTGGAGCAGTCTGATAAATATGACTGGCTGTTAATTTCTTCATAACTTCTCACTCTCCATTCAGTGGCTTGTCCTCTACATTTTAATGAGACGTTCTGATCAGTGGCATGTTTCTGTCCTTCAGGGCTCACTGTCAGAGACGCTGATGGGTGAGCATCTGAAAAACAAGGAACAAGGAGCTTCAAATAATTCAATAGGCATTGTTGGAATGGAACAAAATAAAAGTGAGCATTTGCACCTCCATGATGTTGTATTTACAATATAGGTTTTGTAATTCTAATAAATCATTTTATAATCCAAATAAGGCTCTAACATTAAGGTTTTATGTTTCACCAATTTAAACTCTTTACCTGTCTTTGTGTTTTTCAGTAAGGATTTTATTGTTAAAAATACATCCAAACAACGTCTACGGTAAATTTTTCATATATTTAAAGAGTGTAGTGAGTGCATTGACTGAAAAAACAAAACAAGCAACACTACTCACCATTAAACCTGTGATCCTTTGGATACAAGTCCTGTGCTTATTCAACTCATGTATCCTCATTCAGTATAATCAGATTACTATAATAAGCCAAGGACTTTTCTTTCCAGGTATTTTTTTATTTTACAGAAGATCTGGAGTGTTTTTCGAAATGAATATGTAGTTGTGTTAATTGTGTTTAAAAAAGGGTTCTCTCAATCAACCTATAGCACACCATGGAAACACAGAGAGTGAAATCTTCCCTTTTCTTTTTCAGGATCTGTAAAGCAGAATGAATAAACTAACATGTTAGAGTAGAAAAGTGACTGACCTGCAGACCAGACAAACTTTGGTTTACTGTAGTCAGTTAAATACTCTGGATTTCCTCTTCCAGCTCTACATGCATATCCTGCTGTGGGTGTCTGTCGATGAATGATGCAGGAGTTCTGTATAGTCCCACTGATGCCATCAGACAGCAGCTCATACCTGTAGTCCTTCTGTGATAGCTCAGGAACAGTTTTATACCAGTAGAACCTCCATCCTGCAGACAGAGGTTGAACCTCACACTTAAGAGTTACTGAGGCTCCAGGACACAGTCATGATGGAGACACAGTCAGGACAGACCTCAGTGCTGTTGGACAGAAACATACAACATCTAATTGGGAAATAATGTGCTACGGTTTGTTATATTTGAGTAAAAACACCACTGGATGATAAACTAAATACGTCACTGTAACACTCTAACATTCCAACTTATTGCGGTATTCATCTTTACAGCTGATGTTTTGCAACTACTTTTTTCAAGGCTTCCTCAGACAGAGGTCGAATCTCATGGACTCAGCCAAGATGGAGATGCAGTCAGGACTGACTTAGACTCTAAAGGGAACATATAGAATCTAAGACTAGGCTAAACAGACATTATCTGTTGTAGTCCCTCTGTAATATCTCCCACATATTCACAACAATTTATTGTATTTCAAATATTCCAACATTCATTTTCTGGGTTTTTTATGGGTAGTTTTAAAATAAATCTGGATTTCCAAAATCTGTCTTTGAAACTAGTTAAAAAGCAGAAAAAAATAAAAAATCACCACCTTTTATCAATGCCCTGATCATGACTTGCATAGAAATAAACTCATGATTAAAATTGACTGAAAGGGGTTATGCAATAATATTTGGAAATGTTGGTGTCATTAAATAGAGAAAATAAAATGTAACAGAAAATAACAGAAAACTGAATAAAATAAAAGAGAAAAGACAGGTTTAGTTACCTTGAGTATTTTCACAGTGGAGTAGAGGGTCGAGAACTAAAACAAGACAATCTGTTAGACAATTCAAATTAAATAATGAAAATAATCAAATTAAATCCAACTGCTGTAGGGTATAAACATATTAAAACAACACTTAGTTGTAATGTGAAATGTGCTTTTCTGAAGCGCTATCGATGTAAAATTGTTGCTGTGGCAGCTTGATTTTGTCAATGCTTTGGTGGTTAGCCTCGGATATGAAGATAATTTGTTACAGACAGACAATCAATGTGTCTAGTTGCTCTCACCTTTTCCTATCTTAACACATACCTTGGCATATGGAGTATTACACAGATCAAAACAGAGGAAAATAGGTAAATCTTTTGAAACATCAAGTTCTGCTGTTGCTCATCCATTTTGTATAGTGGAATAAAGTGTCCCCGTGTTCCACTGCATCAGAAAGGGGAGCACTTAACTTGTTTAAATGTCATTTTTAATTATTATTTTTTCAAATCTAAAGATGAACTGACCTACCACTCTGATTTCAATGTATCAGTTACCCCATGCGGTCAAAATAGTGTTAAATCAAAAAGTATGTCAGCCGCTGTCATTCCAAGCATTCAGCGTGCCAAAATGAATACAGTTTTATGTTCACCAACAGAGCATCTAAGCATTGAATACAATATCAGCAGTGTAAGAAAATACCATTTCCCCAACGAACAACCATGAAGTTTGCATCTGATTCACAACTTTTATTTTGATGTCAAAGTAAAGAACTCTCACTGTTTTAAGGAAATTAAAAATGCAGGTAATCATCTATTGTTTTAAATACTTTAGGTAATCAAACCTGGTCTGGATTGTTCTACACTGAGCAGAGATTCTTTAAATTGCATTTTTGTGTTATATTTTATTCGTCAAAACACAAAAAACACATTTTAATGCTTTTTCTTTGGCCTCAGCACCACCTTATACCGAGATGACGATGAACACCATAAAAAAGGCTGGTCAACCCTGGACTTATTTTACACTGATTTAATAATTTATCAAATTATGAAACGTGCACCTTATTAGTTTTCTCCAAAAATGTTGTCAATGCTATCTTGTCTCTTTCTTGTTAACCCAGTATCATGTATGCTGAAAAAAGAGAATGCAGCTCCAAGTTAAATAAATCGCTTCAATTAGTAACAAGTAATTGAATTATGTTTCTCAAAGTTGATTTATTAAGAGTCTTCAACTTAACAGTTCAAAAAACTTAAACTAATTTAGATTAATGTAATTCAGTTATTTGTAACAAATTGAAGCTATTTATTTAAGTTGGATCAACTGCTCTCTTTTTTGAGTGTATAGTGTTGTCAAGTGAGGTGAATGTATTATGACATGCCCAAAAAAGAAGCAACCAGCGTGAATCTAAAAGTCTGCACAGTTAAATTTAGCTTCTGCAATAAACATCTTCCTTGTTCTACACAGATCAAGTTGAAAAAAATAAAATGTACTTACACAAAATGACCAGCATAAAGAAGTAAGTTTGACCCATCCTGACATACAAACACTGATGTCTGACTCTGCTTTAGAGAAATGTTACCTTTTCAAAACAGGAATCAGACTAAGACAAAAGCAGCTAAAAAGAGACACATAGACAGCAGTCAGCTTAGTTTCAGCTTAATGTAAGAACAGCATCAGCAATATTCACACATCTTCAGTGGGTTTCTTCTTAACTATACATTTGTATTTCTGGTTTTTGGGCATCAACTGCTCTCATACAGTCAAGACAGACCAAGACCACAAAACCTTTTCTCGCAGAGATGTTATCAGTACAATCATTTTGTAACTAATCATAATGTTTGTCGCTTGAAAGTTCAATGCTCTCTACAGATTCAAGTTCAGTGAACACAGTTAAAGACATTATTTAGATAGGCTATGGTGCTGTGGGACAGGGAACTTCTTTAGTTTGTCCAGTGGTGTCCAAAGTCAGTCCTCAAGAGCTGCTATCCTGGATGTTTTAGTTATTTCCTTTGTTCAACACACCTGATTTTCAAATAATGGTTCATTAGGGGGACCTCTGTAGAAGTTTGTTATACTGAGGAAGTACTTGGACCATTTGAATCAGCTGTGTTGAAGCAGAGACACATGTAAAATTGGTAGGACTCTGGCCATCGAGGCCTGGTGCCGGACACCCATGGTCCAGATCAGTGGCGTCCAGAGTCAACCCTCAAGGACCATTGTTCTGGATGTTGTAGATGTCACGTTGAGTCAACATATCTAAATTGAATTCATGACAAGACCTCTGAAGAACTTGTAGATCTGTTTAGGAGATAGTTTGACTATTTGAATCAACTGTTTTTGGATCAAGGACTTGCAGGACATTGGCCCTTGATGCCAGGAGTTGGACACTCCTAAGTTAAAACATGTTGTGTTGAGTAGCTGCTACATCCCAGATGCAAGAGTCTAAAAAACTGCCTCTCTTAAATGTAAAAACAATAAATGTGTCATGTTTTGAGGAGAGGACCCAGGCACAGAGAGGCATTTAGAGTTCTTTAAAAGCATATTTATTGAAATTTGTCCAGAACTCAGGGAAGCAGAGAACAGGACTGGACATTGACACGACAACGACATGAAAACAAAGAGGGACATATATACAGTACACTGGGAAGGTAATTAGGGAGACAATCAGGGAGACAAGGAACAGCTGGGGACAATTAAGCACACAGGGACGGACAAAGACAGGGACGGACAAAGACAGGGACAGACGTCACATTGTGACAAAATGCAAGTATACAAATTTGATACTTTGTTCAGCACTTAATTCATGTGTCTCCTCTATGATTAAAATTTGTAGCTGTGTATTTCTTCCTACATTTTATTTCTATGACTTCTGTATGATACTCTACGCAATTTCATCTTTCACCCATAATACTTGGCTACAAGGCAGCCTTATGGCTGACTGAGCAAAAAGTGGCCCATTCTCACAATGACGACTATGCGTGCCTCTGCTTCAGAGAAATAGTTCCATTGTGCAACAAAGGAAACACTGAAGCTGCGCCAGCTGAACAGAAACTGTACTAAGTCACACCAGATCAGATTTCTAATGCATCACCAGCACTGTTGCTGTAGGTTTCTTCTACAGACCCTCTTGAGACTTGAGGCCTACATACATCCTTTATAACAATTACAGAAGTTGGTTGGAAAATGTATCTGTGCTTTTACATACTTTACATATATATATTCATTTACAAAATCTGCTTGATGCTTATTACATTATTATACTACTACCTTTTCACCATCATGTGTATATATACAGTAATGACCAAACTTTTGGTCTGTACTGTATATATATATATATATATATATATATATATATTCATATTCATTACATTATTGTGGCAGACCAAAAGATTGACATGCATTATATAACAAAAAAATGGCTTTATGAAGTCATTTATTTTTTTCAAAGAACTTGACCAGATGCAGATCCAGCCATTTACATTCCGTTGTTTTTGAGACTATGGTCCCAAGTACTGAAACCTTCTGCTTTGAGCATGCACGATTCATTAGCATTCTGAACTTATTGGGGTAAATATCTGATCTGACTCCGGTTGAACCTGGGCGGGCGGAGCTGCAGCCCCACAGACTGACCGCCTGCTGTGAGCGCTCTGGGACAGGAGAGGAGCCCATAGCAGCACCGCTGCTCAGTGAGAAGAGTAACAAGGATACGTGATTCACGTATGAGTCTCCAATAACACGAAAATAATTCACTAGATTTGACGCTAGTCTTTTTTTTTTTTAAGAGTCGCTAGAGGAGTCTAAAAACTTGCTAAATATGGAGACAAAGTTGCTAAGTTTGCAACAGTGTCTGTTATTCACCGCTCCTCCTCACTTTGCTGTCCCCACTACAACTCAAGCACAAGAAGCCCAAAGCATAAAAACAGATTGTATTTAAAGGCAACTCGCATGCAGAAACAGTAAAAGTTAAATATTCAAAATTAGATTAACCTGATAAAAAAAATATGGCTAATTTATTAATTAATCACCATTAACGCAATAATTTGACACCCCTAATATATGTAATAGTATGACCTATAACAACACTTAATTTCCCTCTGGGATCAATAAAGTATTTTTGAATTTGAACATGTGGAAACAGACAATGTGCTAGACAA
The DNA here is from genome assembly GCA_963556495.2 of Valencia hispanica. Taxonomy (NCBI): domain Eukaryota; kingdom Metazoa; phylum Chordata; class Actinopteri; order Cyprinodontiformes; family Valenciidae; genus Valencia; species Valencia hispanica. Next base: position 15,218,736 of record OY747714.1, on the reverse strand, counting down.
TATGATCAGATAGATCACAGCTATGAATTAGTTTAACACATATACCACTTACTATGTGTACAGTGATACAGTATTTTGATTTAAAGGTGAAATTTACAAGTTTCAATCTAAATCTGTATGTTCCATTTGAGAGGAAGAAAACTGTTGCGATGTGCTGACATATTAGCAAATTCCTTAAAGGGCCAATTTTGTATAAAGACACAACGGCTAAGAGGACCACCCAGCATATTTTCCCAGTCACCTTCCCTTCTCCCAGAAATGTCCCGGAACTCGTCTAGTGGAAAGAAGCCTAATGACCTGATTCAGTGGTCTCCAACCCTGGTCCTTAAGATCTACTGTCCTGCAGGTTTTAGATGCAACCTTGATCCTAAACAGCTGAATTAGAGAAATACCTCATTACCAGATCATTGTCAAACTTGATGGCATGCCGAAGTGGTAATTCAATCATTTGATTCAGCTGTGTTGGAACAAGGATGCATCTGAAACCTGCAGGACAGTAGATCTTGACCACCAGGGTTGGAGACCACTGAGATTATTTGACTCAGGTATGTTGAAGCAGAGACGCATCTAAAAGTTGCAGAACACTGGTCCTCCAGAAGTTGCAGACCCCTTGCTGTAGTGTGTGTTTACTCGCAGAGTGCAAGAGGCTTTTTGCGGCTCTTAAAAGTGTTTTAAAAAGTTGTTTATGCTCTACACCAGGGGTGAGGAATGAGGAAATTGAACAATTAGATTCAGGTGTGTTGGAGCTGGGATACATCTAAAATTTGTAGGATGGTAGATCTCGAGGACCAGGATTGGGCACGCCTGCTCCACACAAATATAAAATCTCCATCTGACATAATTCTTTGATTGATGAAGTGCTTAAGCCAGACTATTTTACCATTCAACAGATTGGTGTTGAATTATGGAAAGCCGTTTGAGCATTTATTAGATATCTTTGATATCCAACTTTAAATCCATGCTCAAACGGCTTTCCATATTGAATAGAAGGCATGCATGAGACCCATGATAAATATAGTACAGCGAACAGCCCCAAAGAATGAGATCTTTAGAAGACACAAATGAGATACTTTGTTCTCTTAGTTTATCATTTTTGTTCCAGTGATAAGCAGTATCGATCCAGGAGAACAAAGAATTGTTTAAAACATTTAAATCCAAGTAGTATGCAGTGTGAATTTATTGATTTATTCATTGTAAATATGTATAAACATGTGTACATGGTAAACTTGGTGAGTTTTCCTTAAATCTTTTAATATAAAATTCTTTTTAACACTATAAATAGTTACCAAAATTCCTGATAAGTATTCTTTCCTGTTTAAATATTCAAATTTCCTTCCCAAACTAAAAATAATCTGTAAAACGGAAATGAACATCAGAAGAGATCTGTTTCCAACAGGACACAAACATCTTTTCACTTCACCGTAAGACAACACAGCCATATGTAAGTTCATTCTCTGCCTACATTTAGAATCTGTTAGTCAGGTGTGTATCCATGTGTGTATTAGTAGGATATGTGTGTATTGCACATTTTCTTTCTTTATTCTTGATATTAGTATTAATATTTGTAATAATGTGTTGTACCTGCTCTTTATACTAACAGAAACATTTTTATAAAAGTGACGATCAATTTGAATTCAGTTGCACGGTTTTTAATCACGGATTTAAGGTTGTTCAAATTATTGTGGTTATTTTATAGACTATGGTAAAAACAACTGTCCTCTGTGAAGCCTCTCTAAAATAAACATATTAAAATCAATAAAGTAAGTATGGTAAAATCCCTTGTAAATGTAAAAAAAGGAAGAATTCTTATAAATCTTAAATGAAGTTTCTATGAAGGGCAGAGAGTATTTTGTGATTGTATTTATGTTCAAACTTTGATACTAAAATAAATTTTCTTCCACTTATCCGAGATACAAAAATATTTCTAATTATTAGATTTTTTTTTCTCTTTAGAGTTTACATATGTTCCCTCCAACAGAGACAAATCTGTCAACAAAAAAAACCATTTCCATCTAGCAGAGCAAATATGCAGTGGGATATTGTTCTGCTTATTTGGATCGGTAAGTGTCTCAAAATTATTTCTATTATTGACCATTTTATTAAAATAATTAGCACCAAAAAGACTACTAGATGTAGTAACATTAAGATACTTTGAATTTAATTATCACAAAGTCTATGTATGTGGAGAAACTGCACCCTAATGCACTTTGAAACTCTGGTTAACTCTTTGTTTTTGCTGGTTTAGGTCATTGTTCTGCAATGGTTTGTCAGCACTATGAGTATCACTACATTAATGAGAACAAGACCTGGACTGAAGCTCAGCAGTACTGCAGAGAGAAACACACTGACCTGGCCACAGTGACTGACATGGCAGACATGGAGAGACTCCTCAGTAAATCAGCAGGAGATATGAAGGAAGCTTGGATTGGTCTGTATGATCAAACAACTGGCAGCCGAACATGGCGCTGGTCTCTGCCTGGAGTGCAGTTCAATGAAAGTGAGACAAACTGGAACACAAATGAGCCAGATGACGTAGGAGGGATGGAAAACTGTGCAATGATATGGATGAACCTGAAGTGGGGAGACATATCCTGTAATGATCACTGTTATTTTCTCTGCTATAATGGTGAGAACATTTGAGTTTTAAGGTTGATTTTAAATCCAGTATTTTGGATAAAAAGTAAAAGAAACTAAGACAAAATATCAGTTTACCATAAATAAATAAAAAAACTATAATTCAAGTTGTGGCTCAGGATTTAGGCCTGGTTCACACGCCAGGATATTAAAATTGTCGCAAGAGTTTCAGATCGTACACAACGTGACAAAAAAATCACGGATATTCCTGTTTTGGTCCTACAGTGTGGTTTGCGGCCACACAGCAATGACAGGACACCATGCACTAACCAATTTTACTCTCAAACTTTCCAAGCTCAGACAGGAAATCTGATAAAACCTCATGACATAAAATGGGACTAAAGTCAAAGAAGAAAATAAATATAGATACCAAGGATGAGGCATTGGCAATGGTTTGTGGACTAGTGAAGAGAGAAATAAAACAAAATCCTAGGTTTGGATAAAGGAGTGGACAACGCAGGAGCTATACTTCCTATACAAAAATATGGAGGAGAATTATTGTTTTTCTTTTCACACTCTGAAACATTGTAAGACTTTTTGCTCTGACTGATCTCTGTATCTATGCATTTGTGGACTGCGGTCAAGTGAGCCGACACTTGGAAATAATAATAGACACTTTTAAGGTGTATCGATGCTTGCCACCTCGCTTTCTGATTGACTACACGTCACATTCAACGAATAGGCTGCATGCTCGTTTGTCCTCGCAACACACCACACGTGCTGTGATATCGAGCCAAGACAATCCAACATGTTGAATATTCCCGATTTGCGACGGGAGCGGTCCCAACGTCTTTCCGAGCAGGCCAGAAAGTTCTGAACACACCACACATGGCAGGAAAATCTGTTGGGATTATTTTAAGAGCCATCCCGATTATCGGGGCGTGTCGGATGGGGGGAAACAGGGTGAAAATCTGCCCAAAAATCTTGTGAGAACCAGGCCTTCATAATTTTTCTTGTAACTGGAGGGTTGCCGGTTCTAAATCTCTCTCCATCCATCGTGTGTCCTTGGACAAGACACTACTTCTGCCTTGCCAACTGGTGGTGGTCAGAGGGCCCGGTGGCGCTAGTGTACGGTAGCCTCACCTGTTTCAGTCTGAATGTGTGCGTGAATGGGTAAATGTAGTGTAAAGTGCTGTGGGGTCCTCAGGACTAGATCAAGTGCAAGTACAGGCCATTTACCAAAAACTTGAACATTTTATTTTGTTGCAACTTCTGAATGATGATTATATTCTGCACAGAATATTTATATAAACTGGTGCTCTCATTTTGATATCAGACAGTAATTCATCAAAGAAATTCCACTTGATTCAAGAACAGAAAAACTGGACGGAAGCTCAGAGTTACTGCAGAAAACATCACACAGACCTGGTCAGTGGACTGACACAGCTGCAGGATGAGGAGCTAAAGAACATATGCAGTCCTGTTGGAAGTGGTGCATACATTTTTACCGGCCTGTTCAGAGACACCTGGAGGTGGTCAGATGGAAGCAGTTTCTCTTTCAGACACTGGAACCTGCAGTTTGACAATCAGAGAATCAACAGGGGTCAATGTGCTACGACTGAGTTTGATGATGAAGGCAGATGGAAGAATGGGGCTTGTACTGCCAAAAAACCCTTCATCTGTTATCGAGGTAAGTTGCTCTTACTAACAAAAATTCCCACATGAAAAAAAAAAGGCACTATGTAGAAAAAAAAATTGTTACAAAAAAATATTGTTTAATATACTTGTACTCAATTTTATAAATACAAAGGAATTTTCTCTCAAATCAGTTACATTTATTTAAAAAACATGAACGTTCATAAAGTTCTCAGAAAATTAAAGATACATTTTGTTTGTCCATTCTGTATTTCATAATCCTTGGTTCTAAATATTAAGATGAACAAAAGTGTGAATTATTTTGTAACAGACAAAGTGATTCTGATCAAAGAAAAGATGAACTGGAAGGATGCCTTAAACTACTGCAGAGATCACCACCATGACCTGGTCACCATCACCAACCTGGATGAACAGAGATGGGTCCAGGAGAAAGCCAAGAACGCCTCGACTGATTATGTCTGGATGGGATTGCGTTACAACTGCTTGAGGAACATGTGGTTCTGGGTCTGTGAGGACACGTTTGGCAATAAGAGCTGGGCCCCAGAAGGATGGATTAATGACTGTGACATTTCAGGAGCCATGGCGACTGGAGGACAACATAGATGGTTCCAAAGAAATGACACAGAGGAATTGAATTTCATTTGTTCTAAGGTTTAAAGCTCTTAGAAGAAGTATTATGGCCATTGTGGATCAAAGAAAAAAAATTTGGCTATGGAGTAATATTTTTTCCCAAACAGATTAACACACAAAGTTGATTGCTTATCTAATGTAAAGTCATTATAGACATAAATTCACGATGTAAAACTAGTACTTTTCAGAGATTGTAAAGTCAGAAATTTGCGACAAGAAAGGACAAAAATCCTCAAAGGTTTAAGCGGTAATTTAACAAACAATAAGTGTTAAATCTGGGATCTTTTCCTGTATCAGAACATCTCCCGGGGTGCAGACTTGATCCACATTCGTTCTCACTGTCTCAGGCTTGCAATCCAGATCCTGCTCCTGACGTTCAAGGCGACTCTGTGCCCTGAAGATAGTAAATGTAACTGGTCTGCATTTGTATAGATCTTTTTAAAAGGACTTTAAACTACATTCAGTTATTCTTGTACACATTAATGGTGGTAAGCTATATTGTAGCCACAGCTGCTCTGGGGCAGACTGACAGAAGCTAGGGTGCCATACACAGGCACCGCCGGACCCTCTGACCTCCAGTAGGCTAGGTGGGTGAAGCGTCTTGCCCAAGGACACAACAACCAAAGCGAATGGTGCGGGGGTTCAAATCGACAATCTACTAATCACAGGACAAACTCCTACCTCCTGAGCCACCGTCACCCCAAAGTTCCAGTTCTGATGTTGCGGCTCATGAAAAGATCCTGGATGTACGAGTCATTCTTTGAAATGAACATACAGATGCACATGCGATAAGTTTACCACTTCACTCTTAGAGGACTTCTGGGATTTTTCTGTCCCAAATGTCTGACTTTACAATGTTAGAATATCCTTGTTGTGATTTACAGTAGCTAATTAATGCCTTTAATCATCTGTTTTTTCCCTTTTTTGTTGCAAATTTAAAACCTTTTGACATCAGATAATATCTAACGTACTTCTTGTAAATAAGGGAAATTAATCTGGAAATTAACCTAAACATCTCTGACGTTTTGTTTGGCAAAAATTAGGTCCCCTGCGGCTGCATATATACTTTTCTTTTGATCTAGAAAGGCCTAATATCCTGGTGTAAATGTCTGCTCTGTGGTAACATTTCTTTTTCTAACATTGATATTTCTTTGTTGACTGTGTGGACTTTTTAAAAAAAAATTTAGAAGTAGAAACTATAGTCTATATATTCCAGCTATATGACGTGTTCCTTTTTCTGTAAGAAGCAAAGCTTTCTCTTACAGAGACAACGACCCTGATAGATTAGTTTTCAAAAGTTTCAAAACAATCTATTAATTGGAATGAATCAAAGGCCCTTCCCCTTTTCTCTAATAATCATCTTTCTCTAACTGTTCCTTTTATAGATTAGGAAGATCAGGGACATAGACATGAATGTGTGTTACATGTTTAAATTTCTGGAGAACTTGTTTTAATTGTAAAGGCCTGTTAATAAATAACTGGGTTTTACGTCGCAATGTCTTTTACATGTGGTATTTCTGTCATATTAATTAAATTGTAATTGTTAAAGAATACATATTAAGTGCCTACATTATTTAGTTTGGTTTTGAGACCTTAAGTAACTGTATGGTTTGATTCCAGCTAGGGTTATGCTTACGACATTATACAAAGTTAGTTAACTAGTGTTGATGTTCTATGATGTGTTTAACTGGGTACATGCAATCTTTTAATGTGAGGGGGAGGGGTGTTGAGTTCACCACTAGGTGGCGTATTAGATTACTTGGTTCTGAGGAATGAAAAGATGTGGAGTGATGGAGGAAATGTAGCCCTGATGCTACTGTACTAAAACTGAGCAAGTTGCTGTTCAAAGGAATTCTTGCCTCACAGATGTTATTGTTTCGTCCTGACTTCCAAACATAACACATTTGATTTGATATTGAGCCAAAAATGATTTTATAAATGGTCTAAACCATAAATCCAAAGAGACAATAAAAAAAAATATGTATGTGTAATGTTTGCTTGTGATCATTGTTTAAACAGCAAATAAACTGATCCTGATGAATTTAAACAGAACCTGGGGGAGGCTTTTGGCAGAGTACACCACCATGTTCTGGTCACCATCACCAACCGGATCAGCAGAATCGGGTCCAGGAGAAAGTCTGGTTTGCCTCGACTGATCTTGTATGGGGGGGACTGCACAACTCTTGCACTCTGGCTACCACACTAGATAAAGTCTATAATAAGGCTAAACCTGACCCTAAATTACAAGAACATAATTGCATCAAAGCAACCCAAACTGAGCCACTGTGCCAACCCTTACTGGCTGCCTGAACTCTGGACAATAAACTAGTTTTTATCTTCATCTTTTCCACTTGTAAGAGTTCAGGATTTCTTACCTGTGTGTCAGTGATATGAGTGGTATTGATTTCTTTTATGCAGTATATTTCATGTTTTACTTAAAATGCTACATGTCTCTCGCTATATTAAACTAGCAACAGTCATCCATTGGACTACAGAGATGGGCACCATAATTAAGCTCAAGATTATTCATATCTCCTGCACATTTATTTTTTAAGTGATTACTGTTCATACAGCAAGTTTGCTCATGTTTTTATTAGTCATGTGAAGCCATTAGACTTGCCTTGTTCCTGAAATGTGCTATATTATTAAACTTGACTTTTAAACTTTAATTAAACATGGTATTGAGCATGGGCTGCACAGTGGTGCAGTTGGTAGCACTGTTGCCTTGCAGCAAGAAGGTCCTGGGTTCAAATCCTGGCCTGGGTTATTTCTGCGTGGAGTTTGCATGTTCTCCCTGTGTATGCGTGGGTTCTCTCCGGGTACTCCGGCATCCTCCCACAGTCCAAAAACATGACTGTTAGGTGAATTGTTTTCTCTAAAATTGTCTTTAGGTATGAGTGTGTGTGTGCATGGTTGTCTGTCTCTGTGTTGCCCTGCAACCCTGCATTAGGATGGACGGGTATAGAAAATGGATGGATGGATGGTATTGAGCATATTAACCTTACCAATAATCATTATTGAAACCCTTAATGGCTTTACAGCTATCAAATAGTTTGATGACTTAGCTTTGGTAATTATCTTAAAGTCTTTGGAAATTCACAGGAAAGCCTTTTTCCCATCACGCTAATATTTTGCTCCCTACACAGATTCTCTATCAGAGTCAGAGTCACAGATGCCCAGTAGTCTTCATCTACATCCTGCATTCATTCCACAGAGAGGGTCTGATTCTCAGTTGATGCAGGTAGAAAACAGAAATCTGGTAGGACTATTAATAATTCCAGATTTAAGCCTAACCCTTCACAAAACTGAACAAGATTAATGAAGGGTTCACTAAGCAGGAAAACGGTCACCCTTGCCCCTATTGGTCTGAAGTTGAGGTCTATTTGATGGTTACTTTTCTGATACAAATGAGGTAAAACATTTATCCATCCATCCATTTTCTGTACCCGTCCATCCTAATGCAGGGTTGCGGGGAGGCTGGTGCCTATCTCCAGCTGTCATGGGGCAAGAGGCGGGGTACACCCTGGACAGGTCGGCAGTCAATCGCAGGGCAACACAGAGACATACAGGACAAACAACCATGCACACACACTCATACCTAAGGGCAATTTAGAGAAACCAATTCACCTAACAGTCATGTTTTTGGACTGTGGGAGGAAGCCGGAGTACCCGGAGAGAACCCACGCATGCACAGGGAGAACATGAAAACTCCATGCAGAAAGACCCCAGGCCGGGATTTGATCCCGAACCAGGGAACTGCTGGAAGCTGAGGGAGAAGGATCTGGTTCCAAGAGCTGCTGGGGACTGGGAACACTGGAAATGGAGGAGAAGGTAAGAGGAGGCTTGGATACTGAAATATTGAGTAGGATCCTTGAGCTCACTGAAGATGATGGTTGAGAACACCAGGAAGGAGTGTGTGGAACCTGTGTGAAGGTCTGTCTGGTGGCTATCCAGGAGATGAAGACCACTGAGGTGGTTATCCAGGATCCGGATACTGGAGGTAAGATGAGAGGTGAAATGAAGTCAGGAAGTCAGAGTTTAATGAATCAGGTGGAGAGCTTACAGGTAGATGGAGGGCAGACAGGAGGCACACAAGATGGCGACGTCATCTGGGGATCCACGGAGCGGGGCGGAGGAATAACCAGAGGATAAAAAAGGAAACAGGGAACATGGGCTGCCAGTCGTGGAAGTTGACCCAGGAGATAGAGTTGGACAGAGCTGGGAGGATTCTTGGAGCGAGGCGGATCAGAGCGTGGAAACCTGGGAAGAGACGAGGAAGGTAAGTCTCATTAAAAAAGACTTGGAGGTAACAACTAGGAAATATCTTCATAAGGAGCTCCGGGGAAACTTGGCATAGTGTACCAGATGTAGGTTAACATTCTGGCACTGGACAACTGGCTGCCAGGTCCTTTTATCCTCCGGTTGATGATGATTAGCTACCGGTGAGCAAACGCATACCTGCAGCTCTCCGCCCACCAGAGCTGAAAAAAGTGGTAATTATCTGTTGTAGGTTGAGACTGTGGACAGGGAAATTTGTCATGCAATAATAAACTATTACTGATGGTAAAAGGACGTAACTGTGTCACATGTTTTCTTCTGAAATCCAAACACAGTTGATCTGCTCTCAGCAACACTAGTTAATAATCTTAAGAAAACGTCCTTTTTTTCTTTGATGGTCAGATATGGCCAAGCTCTGGTGAGGTAAGGATCTTCATGGGTTAAACTTTGTCACAATGAAGGTGCACCAACAAACAACGCAACTATAGGCATGTTCAGAGATGTTTGAGCTTTAAAAGGACATGTCTGTGGGTGTGTGATCATTGTAGAAGACAAAAAAAGAGTTTTTCTTTAAATGCAAACCATGCACCTCAAAAATCCAACTCATTTTCCTGGAGCGGTTGCTATTATACTTGAAACTGCTAACATAAACAAGCCTCAAACAGCGTCAGCAGGATTAAAGTGGAGAAAACATTTTGTACTTTATTTTATTAATCACAAACGATGGAACTGCTCTAGTTAATAAAGGGGATAATAATACTCCACAAATTTTCTCATCTCACGGACTCCAAAATCTAAGCTCATTTTATACATTCAGATAAACTATTTCTATGAACGGAGAAAAAAATCTTTCATCTGTTTACGTTGTCTTATTGCGGCGTGCAAAAAAGATATTTGTGTTCTGTTAGAAACAGATCTCAATGGCTCTTCACTTCTATCTGACAAATAACTTCTGCAGGCTTGAGGGTGGAAATTTGAATATTTAAACATATAAAAGTGAACACATCAGATATTTAGGGGAACTATTTGTAGAATAAAAAATGCTTTGATATTGATAGATTTAAAGAAAACTCACCATATTTAACATCTACACATATTTACAATGATTAAAATATTTAGTTGACACCGTATATTCTAATTCTAATTTTATAGGGTTAAGTGTTCCACTTATTAGCAGTACAAGATTGATAAACTAAGAGAGAGAACAAAAACTTAACATTAGCTTGAAAGTTTTCTGTTTGGCTGCGTCATGTGGAGGAAGCCGACATAGAATGGCAAAGGGGGCCAGATGGATGATTATTTTTCATTATATTTATTTGAATTCTTTTATGTACATCAAACAGAAAAACAAGAAGGATAAACTGTTTAATTCATCTGTTTATTTTAGTTAGAACTTCCTCGTCTTGCTATGAATAACATGGAAACATGTTTGGAAGCGCGTCAGGCTGGCCGGTCCTCATTTACATCTCATTTACTTTCTGTTAGAGGTCTCATTCTTAGCAGCTGCTCTCTGTACTATATTTATCCTGGATCTCATGTATGCCTTCTGTTCAACATTAACGTTAGTATTTGAATAGTAAAATATTCTGACTGTAGATCTTTATCAGTCACAGAATTCTGTCGGAGGGACTTTTTTATTTATGTAGAGCGTAAACAACTTTTTAAACCCTTTTACAAGCCGCAGAAAGCCTCTTGCGCTCTACCAGTCAACACACTACAGCAGGAGCCTGCAGAGTCAGAACACTGATGTCCTGCAGCTTTTAGATGCGTCTCTGCTTCAAGACACTGGAGACAAATAATCAGGTCATCAGCAGGACTCAGGAGAACTTGACTGCATATTAAAGAGGTAAGTCAGCCTTTGGATTCAGGTGTGTTGGGCCAGGGACACACTTCTAAGCATCGGCTCTGTTTTTTTAAAATCAGGTTTTTGTAAAAGGTTATTTATTTATTGCACGTTTCCTTTCTTTATTCTTGATATTAAGATTAATATGTGTTGTTCCTACTCTTTATTCTACAGTTGTAAAGCTTTTTAAGAAGGATTTACAGTTCCTTCAAATGTTTGTGGTTATTTTACAGATTATGGTAGAAAACAACTCATTGGTAAAATCCTCAGTAAATTTAAAAACCAATAAGAATGCTTATAAATGTTGAGGGAGTTTCTATGAAGGGTGCAGAGTCTTTTGTGACTGTATTCATGTTCTCACTTGGCAGCTAAACATTTTTAAATTATTATATTTGATTGTTCAGATTTTACATATATATTTTCTCCAACAGAGACAAATCCGTCAAAAGAAAACTTTTCTATCCAGAGGGGCAAATATGCAGTGGAATCTGCTTCTGCTTATTTGGATGGGTAAGTGTCTTTACATTAATTCTGTTGTTGACATGTTTATTAAAATATAATACAGCTTAATAATTAGCACCCAAAAGACCACTAGATGGTAACATCAAGATATTTTGAAAATAATTATTACCAAGTTTATGTAGTTGGAGTCGATCGCACGCTACTGCACATTTAAACTCTGGTTAACTTTTTTTTTTTTTGCTGTTTTAGGCCAATGTTGTGCAATGGTTTGTCAGCACTATGAGTATCACTACATTAATGAGGAAAAGACCTGGACTGAAGCTCAGCAGTACTGCAGAGAGAAACACACTGACCTGGCCACAGTGACTGACATGGCAGACATAAAGAGACTCCTTAGTAACTCAGCAGGAGATATGAAGGAAGCTTGGATTGGTCTGTATGATCAAACAACTGGCAGCCGAACATGGCGCTGGTCTCTGCCTGGAGTGCAGTTCAATGAAAGTGAGCCAAACTGGAACACAAATGAGCCAAATGATGCAGATGGGTTGCAGAACTGTGGGATCATATGGAAGTACCTGAAGTGGGGAGACCTCTCCTGTAACACGCGTGAATATTTTGTCTGCTATAATGGTGAGAGCATTTTAGCTTGAAGGCTGAACTTAAATCTAGTATTTTAGATGAAACATTGTGATCAAAAGTAAATTAATCAAAGACTGATAAATGACCAATTTAATATAATTAGAAAAAATGAACTATGATTATTCAAATGCTTGATGATTTTATTGTTGCAGCCTTTGATTTAAGATCAAATTCTACATCGAATATTTATATGAGTTGTTCACATTTTGTCTCATAGACAATAATTCAGAAAATAAATTCCACTTGATTCAAGAACAGAAAAACTGGACGGAAGCTCAGAGTTACTGCAGAAAACATCACACAGACCTGGTCAGTGGACTGACACAGCTGCAGGATGAGGAGCTAAAGAACATATGCAGTCCTGTTGGAAGTGATGTATACATTTTTACCGGCCTGTTCAGAGACACCTGGAGGTGGTCAGATGGAAGCAGTTTCTCTTTCAGACACTGGAACCTGCAGTTTGACAATCAGAGAATCAACAGGGGTCAATGTGCTACGACTGAGTTTGATGATGAAGGCAGATGGAAGAATGGGGCTTGTACTGCCAAAAAACCCTTCATCTGTTATGGAGGTGAGTTGCTCTTACTAACAAAAATTCCCACATTAAAAAAAAAAGGCACTATGTAGAAAAAAAAATTGTTACAAAAAAAATATTGTTTAATATACTTATACTCAATTTTATAAATACAAAGGAATTTTCTCTCAAATCAGTTACGTTTATAAAAAAAACATGAACGTTCATAAAGTTCTCAGAAAATTAAAGATACATTTTGTTTGTCCATTCTGTATTTCATAATCCTTGGTTCTAAATATTAAGATGAACAAAAGTGTGAATTATTTTGTAACAGACAAAGTGATTCTGATCAAAGAAAAGATGAACTGGAAGGATGCCTTAAACTACTGCAGAGATCACCACCATGACCTGGTCACCATCACCAACCTGGAGGAACAGAGATGGGTCCAGGAGAAAGCCAAGAACGCCTCGACTGATTATGTCTGGATGGGATTGCGTTACAACTGCTTGAGGAACATGTGGTTCTGGGTCTGTGAGGACACGTTTGGCAATAAGAGCTGGGCCCCAGAAGGATGGATTAATGACTGTGACATTTCAGGAGCCATGGCGACTGGAGGACAACATAGATGGTTCCAGAGAAATGACACAGAGGAATTGAATTTCATTTGTTCTAAGGTTTAAAGCTCTTAGAAGAAGTATTATGGCCATTGTTGATCAAAGAAAAAAAATGTGGCTATGGAGTAATATTTTTTCCCAAACAGATTAACACACAAAGTTGATTGCTTATCTAATGTAAAGTCATTATAGACATAAATTCACGATGTAAAACTAGTACTTTTCAGAGATTGTAAAGTCAGAAATTTGCGACAAGAAAGGACAAAAATCCTCAAAGGTTTAAGCGGTAATTTAACAAACAATAAGTGTTAAATCTGGGATCTTTTCACATTCGTTCTCACTGTCTCAGGCTTGCAATCCAGATCCTGCTCCTGACGTTCAAGGCGACTCTGTGCCCTGAAGATAGTAAATGTAACTGGTCTGCTTTTGTATAGATCTTTTTAAAAGGACTTTAAACTACATTCAGTTATTCTTGTACACATTAATGGTGGTAAGCTATATTGTAGCCACAGCTGCTCTGGGGCAGACTGACAGAAGCTAGGGTGCCATACACAGGCACCGCCGGACCCTCTGACCTCCAGTAGGCTAGGTGGGTGAAGCGTCTTGCCCAAGGACACAACAACCAAAGCGAATGGTGCGGGGGTTCAAATCGACAATCTACTAATCACAGGACAAACTCCTACCTCCTGAGCCACCGTCACCCCAAAGTTCCAGTTCTGATGTTGCGGCTCATGAAAAGATCCTGGATGTACGAGTCATTCTTTGAAATGAACATACAGATGCACATGCGATAAGTTTACCACTTCACTCTTAGAGGACTTCTGGGATTTTTCTGTCCCAAATGTCTGACTTTACAATGTTAGAATATCCTTGTTGTGATTTACAGTAGCTAATTAATGCCTTTAATCATCTGTTTTTTCCCTTTTTTGTTGCAAATTTAAAACCTTTTGACATCAGATAATATCTAACGTACTTCTTGTAAATAAGGGAAATTAATCTGGAAATTAACCTAAACATCTCTGACGTTTTGTTTGGCAAAAATTAGGTCCCCTGCGGCTGCATATATACTTTTCTTTTGATCTAGAAAGGCCTAATATCCTGGTGTAAATGTCTGCTCTGTGGTAACATTTCTTTTTCTAACATTGATATTTCTTTGTTGACTGTGTGGACTTTTAAAAAAAAAATTTAGAAGTAGAAACTATAGTCTATATATTCCAGCTATATGACGTGTTCCTTTTTCTGTAAGAAGCAAAGCTTTCTCTTACAGAGACAACGACCCTGATAGATTAGTTTTCAAAAGTTTCAAAACAATCTATTAATTGGAATGAATCAAAGGCCCTTCCCCTTTTCTCTAATAATCATCTCTCTCTAACTGTTCCTTTTATAGATTAGGAAGATCAGGGACATAGACATGAATGTGTGTTACATGTTTAAATTTCTGGAGAACTTGTTTTAATTGTAAAGGCCTGTTAATAAATAACTGGGTTTTACGTCGCAATGTCTTTTACATGTGGTATTTCTGTCATATTAATTAAATTGTAATTGTTAAAGAATACATATTAAGTGCCTACATTATTTAGTTTGGTTTTGAGACCTTAAGTAACTGTATGGTTTGATTCCAGCTAGGGTTATGCTTACGACATTATACAAAGTTAGTTAACTAGTGTTGATGTTCTATGATGTGTTTAACTGGGTACATGCAATCTTTTAATGTGAGGGGGAGGGGTGTTGAGTTCACCACTAGGTGGCGTATTAGATTACTTGGTTCTGAGGAATGAAAAGATGTGAACTGATGGAGGAAATGTAGCCCTGATGCTACTGTACTAAAACTGAGCAAGTTGCTGTTCAAAGGAATTCTTGCCTCACAGATGTTATTGTTTCGTCCTGACTTCCAAACATAACACATTTGATTTGATATTGAGCCAAAAATGATTTTATAAATGGTCTAAACCATAAATCCAAAGAGACAATAAAAAAAAATATGTATGTGTAATGTTTGCTTGTGATCATTGTTTAAACAGCAAATAAACTGATCCTGATGAATTTAAACAGAACCTGGGGGGAGGCTTTTGGCAGAGTACACCACCATGTTCTGGTCACCATCACCAACCGGATCAGCAGAATCGGGTCCAGGAGAAAGTCTGGTTTGCCTCGACTGATCTTGTATGGGGGGGACTGCACAACTCTTGCACTCTGGCTACCACACTAGATAAAGTCTATAATAAGGCTAAACCTGACCCTAAATTACAAGAACATAATTGCATCAAAGCAACCCAAACTGAGCCACTGTGCCAACCCTTACTGGCTGCCTGAACTCTGGACAATAAACTAGTTTTTATCTTCATCTTTTCCACTTGTAAGAGTTCAGGATTTCTTACCTGTGTGTCAGTGATATGAGTGGTATTGATTTCTTTTATGCAGCATATTTCATGTTTTACTTAAAATGCTACATGTCTCTCGCTATATTAAACTAGCAACAGTCATCCATTGGACTACAGAGATGGGCACCATAATTAAGCTCAAGATTATTCATATCTCCTGCACATTTATTTTTTAAGTGATTACTGTTCATACAGCAAGTTTGATCATGTTTTTATTTGTCATGTGAAGCCATTAGACTTGCCTTGTTCCTGAAATGTGCTATATTATTAAACTTGACTTTTAAACTTTAATTAAACATGGTATTGAGCATGGGCTGCACAGTGGTGCAGTTGGTAGCACTGTTGCCTTGCAGCAAGAAGGTCCTGGGTTCAAATCCTGGCCTGGGTTATTTCTGCGTGGAGTTTGCATGTTCTCCCTGTGTATGCGTGGGTTCTCTCCGGGTACTCCGGCATCCTCCCACAGTCCAAAAACATGACTGTTAGGTGAATTGTTTTCTCTAAAATTGTCTTTAGGTATGAGTGTGTGTGTGCATGGTTGTCTGTCTCTGTGTTGCCCTGCAACCCTGCATTAGGATGGACGGGTATAGAAAATGGATGGATGGATGGTATTGAGCATATTAACCTTACCAATAATTCAGTTTATTTCAATTCAGTTTATTTATATAGCGCCAATTCACAACAGATGTCATCTCAAGGCACTTAACAAGAAGTCATTTCAATACAATTATACAAACATTCCAATCAGTTAAAAAGTTTCCTATTTAAGGAATCCCAGCAGATTGCGTCAGTCATTGGCGTGAGGTTGGGCAGATTTCCAACCACAGCAATCCTTCAGCAATCCCTCATACTGAGCAAGCATGTAGCGACAGTGGAGAGGAAAAACTCCCCTTTAACAGGAAGAAACCTCCAACAGAACCAGGCTCAGTAGGAGCGGCCATCTGCCACGACCGTCTGGGGGTTTGAGAAGACAGAGCAGAACACAGAAGGAACAGAAGATCCGATATAAGAGAACTTTCTATGTTACAGAAAGGAAAAAGTTGATAACAGGACACAGTGGATCTTCAGTTACTGAGAGGATCATTCCAGTCGATGACCCCCGTCCAACAGGGCATTGCAGCCAAGCAGGATACCAGACCAGGTGTATCTTCGATGGGGAGAAAAACACTGAGAGAAAACAAAGTTAACAGTCGAAATAACAGAATGTACTGTAATACAACTGGAGAGTCGTAGGAGAAAAGGAAGTAGCAGAGTGAAGAAAAGTGGTAAGTCTGTCCTCCAGCAGTCTAAGCCTATAGCAGCATAACTACAGAGATAGCTCAGGATGACCTAAGCCACTCTAACTATAAGCTTTATCAAAAAGGAAAGTTTTAAGCCTGGCCTTAAAAGTAAACAGAGTGTCTGCCTCACGGACTAAAGCTGGGAGCTGGTTCCACAGGAGAGGAGCCTGATAACTAAAAGATCTGCCTCCCATTCTACTTTTAGAGATCCTAGGAACTACAAGTAAACCTGCAGTCTGAGAGCGAAGTGCTCTTTTAGGAACATATGGAACAATTAGATCTCTGATGTATGATGGAGCTTGATTATTAAGGGCTTTGTATGTAAGAAGAAGGATCTTAAATTCTATTCTGGATTTAACAGGGAGCCAATGAAGGGAAGCTAAAACAGGAGAAATGTGATCTCTCTTTTTAATATTCATCAGAACTCTTGCTGCCGCATTTTGGATCAACTGAAGGCTTTTAATGGCATTTTGTGGACTTCCTGATAGTAAAGAATTACAGTAGTCCAGCCTTGAGGTAACAAATGCATGGACTAGTTTCTCAGCATCACTCCTGGACAGGATGTTTCTAATTTTAGCAATATTCCGGAGGTGAAAGAAGGAAATCCTAGAAACCTGTTTAATATGGGATTTAAATGTCAAGTCTTGGTCAAAAATAACGCCGAGGTTCTTTACGTTATTACTGGGGGCCAATTTAATGCCATCCAGATGAAGTGATTGACTAATCAGTTTCTGTTTAAGAACTTCTGGTCCAAAGACAGCAACTTCTGTCTTGTCAGAATTTAAAAGCAAAAAGTTTAGGGTCATCCATGCTTTCATCATCCATGATAATAATCATTATTGAAACCCTTAATGGCTTTACAGCTATCAAATAGTTTGATGACTTAGCTTTGGTAATTATCTTAAAGTCTTTGGAAATTCACAGGAAAGCCTTTTTCCCATCACGCTAATATTTTGCTCCCTACACAGATTCTCTATCAGAGTCAGAGTCACAGATGCCCAGTAGTCTTCATCTACATCCTGCATTCATTCCACAGAGAGGGTCTGATTCTCAGTTGATGCAGGTAGAAAACAGAAATCTGGTAGGACTATTAATAATTCCAGATTTAAGCCTAACCCTTCACAAAACTGAACAAGATTAATGAAGGGTTCACTAAGCAGGAAAACGGTCACCCTTGCCCCTATTGGTCTGAAGTTGAGGTCTATTTGATGGTTACTTTTCTGATACAAATGAGGTAAAACATTTATCCATCCATCCATTTTCTGTACCCGTCCATCCTAATGCAGAGTTGCGGGGAGGCTGGTGCCTATCTCCAGCTGTCATGGGGCAAGAGGCGGGGTACACCCTGGACAGGTCGGCAGTCGATCGCAGGGCAACACAGAGACATACAGGACAAACAACCATGCACACACACTCATACCTAAGGGCAATTTAGAGAAACCAATTCACCTAACAGTCATGTTTTTGGACTGTGGGAGGAAGCCGGAGTACCCGGAGAGAACCCACGCATGCACAGGGAGAACATGAAAACTCCATGCAGAAAGACCCCAGGCCGGGATTTGATCCCGAACCAGGGAACTGCTGGAAGCTGAGGGAGAAGGATCTGGTTCCAAGAGCTGCTGGGGACTGGGAACACTGGAAATGGAGGAGAAGGTAAGAGGAGGCTTGGATACTGAAATATTGAGTAGGATCCTTGAGCTCACTGAAGATGATGGTTGAGAACACCAGGAAGGAGTGTGTGGAACCTGTGTGAAGGTCTGTCTGGTGGCTATCCAGGAGATGAAGACCACTGAGGTGGTTATCCAGGATCCGGATACTGGAGGTAAGATGAGAGGTGAAATGAAGTCAGGAAGTCAGAGTTTAATGAATCAGGTGGAGAGCTTACAGGTAGATGGAGGGCAGACAGGAGGCACACAAGATGGCGACGTCATCTGGGGATCCACGGAGCGGGGCGGAGGAATAACCAGAGGATAAAAAAGGAAACAGGGAACATGGGCTGCCAGTCGTGGAAGTTGACCCAGGAGATAGAGTTGGACAGAGCTGGGAGGATTCTTGGAGCGAGGCGGATCAGAGCGTGGAAACCTGGGAAGAGACGAGGAAGGTAAGTCTCATTAAAAAAGACTTGGAGGTAACAACTAGGAAATATCTTCATAAGGAGCTCCGGGGAAACTTGGCATAGTGTACCAGATGTAGGTTAACATTCAGGCACTGGACAACTGGCTGCCAGGTCCTTTTATCCTCCGGTTGATGATGATTAGCTACCGGTGAGCAAACGCATACCTGCAGCTCTCCGCCCACCAGAGCTGAAAAAAGTGGTAATTATCTGTTGTAGGTTGAGACTGTAGACAGGGAAATTTGTCATGCAATAATAAACTATTACTGATGGTAAAAGGACGTAACTGTGTCACATGTTTTCTTCTGAAATCCAAACACAGTTGATCTGCTCTCAGCAACACTAGTTAATAATCTTAAGAAAACGTCCTTTTTTTCTTTGATGGTCAGATATGGCCAAGCTCTGGTGAGGTAAGGATCTTCATGGGTTAAACTTTGTCACAATGAAGGTGCACCAACAAACAACGCAACTATAGGCATGTTCAGAGATGTTTGAGCTTTAAAAGGACATGTCTGTGGGTGTGTGATCATTGTAGAAGACAAAAAAAGAGTTTTTCTTTAAATGCAAACCATGCACCTCAAAAATCCAACTCATTTTCCTGGAGCGGTTGCTATTATACTTGAAACTGCTAACATAAACAAGCCTCAAACAGCGTCAGCAGGATTAAAGTGGAGAAAACATTTTGTACTTTATTTTATTAATCACAAACGATGGAACTGCTCTAGTTAATAAAGGGGATAATAATACTCCACAAATTTTCTCATCTCACGGACTCCAAAATCTAAGCTCATTTTATACATTCAGATAAACTATTTCTATGAACGGAGAAAAAAATCTTTCATCTGTCTACGTTGTCTTATTGCGGCGTGCAAAAAAGATGTTTGTGTTCTGTTAGAAACAGATCTCAATGGCTCTTCACTTCTATCTGACAAATAACTTCTGCAGGCTTGAGGGTGGAAATTTGAATATTTAAACATATAAAAGTGAACACATCAGATATTTAGGGGAACTATTTGTAGAATAAAAAATGCTTTGATATTGATAGATTTAAAGAAAACTCACCATATTTAACATCTACACGTATTTACAATGATTAAAATATTTAGTTGACACCGTATATTCTAATTCTAATTTTATAGGGTTAAGTGTTCCACTTATTAGCAGTACAAGATTGATAAACTAAGAGAGAGAACAAAAACTTAACATTAGCTTGAAAGTTTTCTGTTTGGCTGCGTCATGTGGAGGAAGCCGACATAGAATGGCAAAGGGGGCTAGATGGATGATTATTTTTCATTATATTTATTTGAATTCTTTTATGTACATCAAACAGAAAAACAAGAAGGATAAACTGTTTAATTCATCTGTTTATTTTAGTTAGAACTTCCTTGTCTTGCTATGAATAACATGGAAACATGTTTGGAAGCGCGTCAGGCTGGCCGGTCCTCATTTACATCTCATTTACTTTCTGTTAGAGGTCTCATTCTTAGCAGCTGCTCTCTGTACTATATTTATCCTGGATCTCATGTATGCCTTCTATTCAACATTTACGTTAGTATTTGAATAGTAAAATATTCTGACTGTAGATCTTTATCAGTCACAGAATTCTGTCGGAGGGACTTTTTTATTTATGTAGAGCGTAAACAACTTTTTAAACCCTTTTACAAGCCGCAGAAAGCCTCTTGCGCTCTACCAGTCAACACACTACAGCAGGAGCCTGCAGAGTCAGAACACTGATGTCCTGCAGCTTTTAGATGCGTCTCTGCTTCAAGACACTGGAGACAAATAATCAGGTCATCAGCAGGACTCAGGAGAACTTGACTGCATATTAAAGAGGTAAGTCAGCCTTTGGATTCAGGTGTGTTGGGCCAGGGACACACTTCTAAGCATCGGCTCTGTTTTTTTAAAATCAGGTTTTTGTAAAAGGTTATTTATTTATTGCACGTTTCCTTTCTTTATTCTTGATATTAAGATTAATATGTGTTGTTCCTACTCTTTATTCTACAGTTGTAAAGCTTTTTAAGAAGGATTTACAGTTCCTTCAAATGTTTGTGGTTATTTTACAGATTATGGTAGAAAACAACTCATTGGTAAAATCCTCAGTAAATTTAAAAACCAATAAGAATGCTTATAAATGTTGAGGGAGTTTCTATGAAGGGTGCAGAGTCTTTTGTGACTGTATTCATGTTCTCACTTGGCAGCTAAACATTTTTAAATTATTATATTTGATTGTTCAGATTTTACATATATATTTTCTCCAACAGAGACAAATCCGTCAAAAGAAAACTTTTCTATCCAGAGGGGCAAATATGCAGTGGAATCTGCTTCTGCTTATTTGGATGGGTAAGTGTCTTTACATTAATTCTGTTGTTGACATGTTTATTAAAATATAATACAGCTTAATAATTAGCACCCAAAAGACCACTAGATGGTAACATCAAGATATTTTGAAAATAATTATTACCAAGTTTATGTAGTTGGAGTCGATCGCACGCTACTGCACATTTAAACTCTGGTTAACTTTTTTTTTTTTTGCTGTTTTAGGCCAATGTTGTGCAATGGTTTGTCAGCACTATGAGTATCACTACATTAATGAGAATAAGACCTGGACTGAAGCTCAGCAGTACTGCAGAGAGAAACACACTGACCTGGCCACAGTGACTGACATGGCAGACATGGAGAGACTCCTCAGTAAATCAGCAGGAGATATGAAGGAAGCTTGGATTGGTCTGTATGATCAAACAACTGGCAGCCGAACATGGCGCTGGTCTCTGCCTGGAGTGCAGTTCAATGAAAGTGAGCCAAACTGGAACACAAATGAGCCAAATGATGCAGATGGGTTGCAGAACTGTGGGATCATATGGAAGTACCTGAAGTGGGGAGACATATCCTGTAACAAGCGTGAATATTTTGTCTGCTATAATGGTGAGAGCATTTTAGCTTGAAGGCTGAACTTAAATCTAGTATTTTAGATGAAACATTGTGATCAAAAGTAAATTAATCAAAGACTGATAAATGACCAATTTAATATAATTAGAAAAAATGAACTATGATTATTCAAATGCTTGATGATTTTATTGTTGCAGCCTTTGATTTAAGATCAAATTCTACATCGAATATTTATATGAGTTGTTGTTCACATTTTGTCTCATAGACAATAATTCAGAAAATAAATTCCACTTGATTCAAGAACAGAAAAACTGGACGGAAGCTCAGAGTTACTGCAGAAAACATCACACAGACCTGGTCAGTGGACTGACACAGCTGCAGGATGAGGAGCTAAAGAACATATGCAGTCCTGTTGGAAGTGATGTATACATTTTTACCGGCCTGTTCAGAGACACCTGGAGGTGGTCAGATGGAAGCAGTTTCTCTTTCAGACACTGGAACCTGCAGTTTGACAATCAGAGAATCAACAGGGGTCAATGTGCTACGACTGAGTTTGATGATGAAGGCAGATGGAAGAATGGGGCTTGTACTGCCAAAAAACCCTTCATCTGTTATGGAGGTGAGTTGCTCTTACTAACAAAAATTCCCACATTAAAAAAAAGGCACTATGTAGAAAAAAAAATTGTTACAAAAAAAATATTGTTTAATATACTTGTACTCAATTTTATAAATACAAAGGAATTTTCTCTCAAATCAGTTACGTTTATAAAAAAAACATGAACGTTCATAAAGTTCTCAGAAAATTAAAGATACATTTTGTTTGTCCATTCTGTATTTCATAATCCTTGGTTCTAAATATTAAGATGAACAAAAGTGTGAATTATTTTGTAACAGACAAAGTGATTCTGATCAAAGAAAAGATGAACTGGAAGGATGCCTTAAACTACTGCAGAGATCACCACCATGACCTGGTCACCATCACCAACCTGGAGGAACAGAGATGGGTCCAGGAGAAAGCCAAGAACGCCTCGACTGATTATGTCTGGATGGGATTGCGTTACAACTGCTTGAGGAACATGTGGTTCTGGGTCTGTGAGGACACGTTTGGCAATAAGAGCTGGGCCCCAGAAGGATGGATTAATGACTGTGACATTTCAGGAGCCATGGCGACTGGAGGACAACATAGATGGTTCCAGAGAAATGACACAGAGGAATTGAATTTCATTTGTTCTAAGGTTTAAAGCTCTTAGAAGAAGTATTATGGCCATTGTTGATCAAAGAAAAAAAATGTGGCTATGGAGTAATATTTTTTCCCAAACAGATTAACACACAAAGTTGATTGCTTATCTAATGTAAAGTCATTATAGACATAAATTCACGATGTAAAACTAGTACTTTTCAGAGATTGTAAAGTCAGAAATTTGCGACAAGAAAGGACAAAAATCCTCAAAGGTTTAAGCGGTAATTTAACAAACAATAAGTGTTAAATCTGGGATCTTTTCACATTCGTTCTCACTGTCTCAGGCTTGCAATCCAGATCCTGCTCCTGACGTTCAAGGCGACTCTGTGCCCTGAAGATAGTAAATGTAACTGGTCTGCATTTGTATAGATCTTTTTAAAAGGACTTTAAACTACATTCAGTTATTCTTGTACACATTAATGGTGGTAAGCTAAATTGTAGCCACAGCTGCTCTGGGGCAGACTGACAGAAGCTAGGGTGCCATACACAGGCACCGCCGGACCCTCTGACCTCCAGTAGGCTAGGTGGGTGAAGCGTCTTGCCCAAGGACACAACAACCAAAGCGAATGGTGCGGGGGTTCAAATCGACAATCTACTAATCACAGGACAAACTCCTACCTCCTGAGCCACCGTCACCCCAAAGTTCCAGTTCTGATGTTGCGGCTCATGAAAAGATCCTGGATGTACGAGTCATTCTTTGAAATGAACATACAGATGCACATGCGATAAGTTTACCACTTCACTCTTAGAGGACTTCTGGGATTTTTCTGTCCCAAATGTCTGACTTTACAATGTTAGAATATCCTTGTTGTGATTTACAGTAGCTAATTAATGCCTTTAATCATCTGTTTTTTCCCTTTTTTGTTGCAAATTTAAAACCTTTTGACATCAGATAATATCTAACGTACTTCTTGTAAATAAGGGAAATTAATCTGGAAATTAACCTAAACATCTCTGACGTTTTGTTTGGCAAAAATTAGGTCCCCTGCGGCTGCATATATACTTTTCTTTTGATCTAGAAAGGCCTAATATCCTGGTGTAAATGTCTGCTCTGTGGTAACATTTCTTTTTCTAACATTGATATTTCTTTGTTGACTGTGTGGACTTTTAAAAAAAAATTTAGAAGTAGAAACTATAGTCTATATATTCCAGCTATATGACGTGTTCCTTTTTCTGTAAGAAGCAAAGCTTTCTCTTACAGAGACAACGACCCTGATAGATTAGTTTTCAAAAGTTTCAAAACAATCTATTAATTGGAATGAATCAAAGGCCCTTCCCCTTTTCTCTAATAATCATCTCTCTCTAACTGTTCCTTTTATAGATTAGGAAGATCAGGGACATAGACATGAATGTGTGTTACATGTTTAAATTTCTGGAGAACTTGTTTTAATTGTAAAGGCCTGTTAATAAATAACTGGGTTTTACGTCGCAATGTCTTTTACATGTGGTATTTCTGTCATATTAATTAAATTGTAATTGTTAAAGAATACATATTAAGTGCCTACATTATTTAGTTTGGTTTTGAGACCTTAAGTAACTGTATGGTTTGATTCCAGCTAGGGTTATGCTTACGACATTATACAAAGTTAGTTAACTAGTGTTGATGTTCTATGATGTGTTTAACTGGGTACATGCAATCTTTTAATGTGAGGGGGAGGGGTGTTGAGTTCACCACTAGGTGGCGTATTAGATTACTTGGTTCTGAGGAATGAAAAGATGTGAACTGATGGAGGAAATGTAGCCCTGATGCTACTGTACTAAAACTGAGCAAGTTGCTGTTCAAAGGAATTCTTGCCTCACAGATGTTATTGTTTCGTCCTGACTTCCAAACATAACACATTTGATTTGATATTGAGCCAAAAATGATTTTATAAATGGTCTAAACCATAAATCCAAAGAGACAATAAAAAAAAATATGTATGTGTAATGTTTGCTTGTGATCATTGTTTAAACAGCAAATAAACTGATCCTGATGAATTTAAACAGAACCTGGGGGGAGGCTTTTGGCAGAGTACACCACCATGTTCTGGTCACCATCACCAACCGGATCAGCAGAATCGGGTCCAGGAGAAAGTCTGGTTTGCCTCGACTGATCTTGTATGGGGGGGACTGCACAACTCTTGCACTCTGGCTACCACACTAGATAAAGTATATAATAAGGCTAAACCTGACCCTAAATTACAAGAACATAATTGCATCAAAGCAACCCAAACTGAGCCACTGTGCCAACCCTTACTGGCTGCCTGAACTCTGGACAATAAACTAGTTTTTATCTTCATCTTTTCCACTTGTAAGAGTTCAGGATTTCTTACCTGTGTGTCAGTGATATGAGTGGTATTGATTTCTTTTATGCAGTATATTTCATGTTTTACTTAAAATGCTACATGTCTCTCGCTATATTAAACTAGCAACAGTCATCCATTGGACTACAGAGATGGGCACCATAATTAAGCTCAAGATTATTCATATCTCCTGCACATTTATTTTTTAAGTGATTACTGTTCATACAGCAAGTTTGATCATGTTTTTATTTGTCATGTGAAGCCATTAGACTTGCCTTGTTCCTGAAATGTGCTATATTATTAAACTTGACTTTTAAACTTTAATTAAACATGGTATTGAGCATGGGCTGCACAGTGGTGCAGTTGGTAGCACTGTTGCCTTGCAGCAAGAAGGTCCTGGGTTCAAATCCTGGCCTGGGTTATTTCTGCGTGGAGTTTGCATGTTCTCCCTGTGTATGCGTGGGTTCTCTCCGGGTACTCCGGCATCCTCCCACAGTCCAAAAACATGACTGTTAGGTGAATTGTTTTCTCTAAAATTGTCTTTAGGTATGAGTGTGTGTGTGCATGGTTGTCTGTCTCTGTGTTGCCCTGCAACCCTGCATTAGGATGGACGGGTATAGAAAATGGATGGATGGATGGTATTGAGCATATTAACCTTACCAATAATCATTATTGAAACCCTTAATGGCTTTACAGCTATCAAATAGTTTGATGACTTAGCTTTGGTAATTATCTTAAAGTCTTTGGAAATTCACAGGAAAGCCTTTTTCCCATCACGCTAATATTTTGCTCCCTACACAGATTCTCTATCAGAGTCAGAGTCACAGATGCCCAGTAGTCTTCATCTACATCCTGCATTCATTCCACAGAGAGGGTCTGATTCTCAGTTGATGCAGGTAGAAAACAGAAATCTGGTAGGACTATTAATAATTCCAGATTTAAGCCTAACCCTTCACAAAACTGAACAAGATTAATGAAGGGTTCACTAAGCAGGAAAACGGTCACCCTTGCCCCTATTGGTCTGAAGTTGAGGTCTATTTGATGGTTACTTTTCTGATACAAATGAGGTAAAACATTTATCCATCCATCCATTTTCTGTACCCGTCCATCCTAATGCAGGGTTGCGGGGAGGCTGGTGCCTATCTCCAGCTGTCATGGGGCAAGAGGCGGGGTACACCCTGGACAGGTCGGCAGTCGATCGCAGGGCAACACAGAGACATACAGGACAAACAACCATGCACACACACTCATACCTAAGGGCAATTTAGAGAAACCAATTCACCTAACAGTCATGTTTTTGGACTGTGGGAGGAAGCCGGAGTACCCGGAGAGAACCCACGCATGCACAGGGAGAACATGAAAACTCCATGCAGAAAGACCCCAGGCCGGGATTTGATCCCGAACCAGGGAACTGCTGGAAGCTGAGGGAGAAGGATCTGGTTCCAAGAGCTGCTGGGGACTGGGAACACTGGAAATGGAGGAGAAGGTAAGAGGAGGCTTGGATACTGAAATATTGAGTAGGATCCTTGAGCTCACTGAAGATGATGGTTGAGAACACCAGGAAGGAGTGTGTGGAACCTGTGTGAAGGTCTGTCTGGTGGCTATCCAGGAGATGAAGACCACTGAGGTGGTTATCCAGGATCCGGATACTGGAGGTAAGATGAGAGGTGAAATGAAGTCAGGAAGTCAGAGTTTAATGAATCAGGTGGAGAGCTTACAGGTAGATGGAGGGCAGACAGGAGGCACACAAGATGGCGACGTCATCTGGGGATCCACGGAGCGGGGCGGAGGAATAACCAGAGGATAAAAAAGGAAACAGGGAACATGGGCTGCCAGTCGTGGAAGTTGACCCAGGAGATAGAGTTGGACAGAGCTGGGAGGATTCTTGGAGCGAGGCGGATCAGAGCGTGGAAACCTGGGAAGAGACGAGGAAGGTAAGTCTCATTAAAAAAGACTTGGAGGTAACAACTAGGAAATATCTTCATAAGGAGCTCCGGGGAAACTTGGCATAGTGTACCAGATGTAGGTTAACATTCAGGCACTGGACAACTGGCTGCCAGGTCCTTTTATCCTCCGGTTGATGATGATTAGCTACCGGTGAGCAAACGCATACCTGCAGCTCTCCGCCCACCAGAGCTGAAAAAAGTGGTAATTATCTGTTGTAGGTTGAGACTGTAGACAGGGAAATTTGTCATGCAATAATAAACTATTACTGATGGTAAAAGGACGTAACTGTGTCACATGTTTTCTTCTGAAATCCAAACACAGTTGATCTGCTCTCAGCAACACTAGTTAATAATCTTAAGAAAACGTCCTTTTTTTCTTTGATGGTCAGATATGGCCAAGCTCTGGTGAGGTAAGGATCTTCATGGGTTAAACTTTGTCACAATGAAGGTGCACCAACAAACAACGCAACTATAGGCATGTTCAGAGATGTTTGAGCTTTAAAAGGACATGTCTGTGGGTGTGTGATCATTGTAGAAGACAAAAAAAGAGTTTTTCTTTAAATGCAAACCATGCACCTCAAAAATCCAACTCATTTTCCTGGAGCGGTTGCTATTATACTTGAAACTGCTAACATAAACAAGCCTCAAACAGCGTCAGCAGGATTAAAGTGGAGAAAACATTTTGTACTTTATTTTATTAATCACAAACGATGGAACTGCTCTAGTTAATAAAGGGGATAATAATACTCCACAAATTTTCTCATCTCACGGACTCCAAAATCTAAGCTCATTTTATACATTCAGATAAACTATTTCTATGAACGGAGAAAAAAATCTTTCATCTGTTTACGTTGTCTTATTGCGGCGTGCAAAAAAGATGTTTGTGTTCTGTTAGAAACAGATCTCAATGGCTCTTCACTTCTATCTGACAAATAACTTCTGCAGGCTTGAGGGTGGAAATTTGAATATTTAAACATATAAAAGTGAACACATCAGATATTTAGGGGAACTATTTGTAGAATAAAAAATGCTTTGATATTGATAGATTTAAAGAAAACTCACCATATTTAACATCTACACATATTTACAATGATTAAAATATTTAGTTGACACCGTATATTCTAATTCTAATTTTATAGGGTTAAGTGTTCCACTTATTAGCAGTACAAGATTGATAAACTAAGAGAGAGAACAAAAACTTAACATTAGCTTGAAAGTTTTCTGTTTGGCTGCGTCATGTGGAGGAAGCCGACATAGAATGGCAAAGGGGGCTAGATGGATGATTATTTTTCATTATATTTATTTGAATTCTTTTATGTACATCAAACAGAAAAACAAGAAGGATAAACTGTTCAATTCATCTGTTTATTTTAGTTAGAACTTCCTCGTCTTGCTATGAATAACATGGAAACATGTTTGGAAGCGCGTCAGGCTGGCCGGTCCTCATTTACATCTCATTTACTTTCTGTTAGAGGTCTCATTCTTAGCAGCTGCTCTCTGTACTATATTTATCCTGGGTCTCATGTATGCCTTCTGTTCAACATTAACGTTAGTATTTGAATAGTAAAATATTCTGACTGTAGATCTTTATCAGTCACAGAATTCTGTCGGAGGGACTTTTTTATTTATGTAGAGCGTAAACAACTTTTTAAACCCTTTTACAAGCCGCAGAAAGCCTCTTGCGCTCTACCAGTCAACACACTACAGCAGGAGCCTGCAGAGTCAGAACACTGATGTCCTGCAGCTTTTAGATGCGTCTCTGCTTCAAGACACTGGAGACAAATAATCAGGTCATCAGCAGGACTCAGGAGAACTTGACTGCATATTAAAGAGGTAAGTCAGCCTTTGGATTCAGGTGTGTTGGGCCAGGGACACACTTCTAAGCATCGGCTCTGTTTTTTTTAAATCAGGTTTTTGTAAAAGGTTATTTATTTATTGCATGTTTTCTTTCTTTATTCTTGATATTAAGGTTAATATGTGTTGTTCCTACTCTTTATTCTACAGTTGTAAAGCTTTTTAAGAAGGATTTACAGTTCCTTCAAATGTTTGTGGTTATTTTACAGATTATGGTAGAAAACAACTCATTGGTAAAATCCTCAATAAATTTAAAAACCAATAAGAATGCTTATAAATGTTTGAGGGAGTTTCTATGAAGGGTGCAGAGTCTTTTGTGACTGTATTCAGGTTCTCACTTGGCAGCTAAACATTTTTAAATTATTATATTTGATTGTTCAGATTTTACATATATAATTTCTCCAACAGAGACAAATCCGTCAAAAGAAAACTTTTCTATCCAGAGGGGCAAATATGCAGTGGAATCTGCTTCTGCTTATTTGGATGGGTAAGTGTCTTTACATTAATTCTGTTGTTGACATGTTTATTAAAATATAATACAGCTTAATAATTAGCACCCAAAAGACCACTAGATGGTAACATCAAGATATTTTGAAAATAATTATTACCAAGTTTGTGTAGTTGGAGTCGATCGCACTCTACTGCACTTTTAAACTCTGGTTAACTTTTTTTTTTTTTGCTGTTTTAGGCCAATGTTGTGCAATGGTTTGTCAGCACTATGAGTATCACTACATTAATGAGAATAAGACCTGGACTGAAGCTCAGCAGTACTGCAGAGAGAAACACACTGACCTGGCCACAGTGACTAACATGACAGACATGGAGAGACTCCTCAGTAAATCAGCAGGAGATATGAAGGAAGCTTGGATTGGTCTGTATGATCAAACAACTGGCAGCCGAACATGGCGCTGGTCTCTGGCTGGAGAGCAGTTCAATGAAAGTGTGACAAACTGGAACACAAATGAGCCAAATGATGCAGATGGGTTGCAGAACTGTGGAATCATCTGGAAGTACCTGAAGTGGGGAGACCTCTCCTGTAACACGCGTGAATATTTTGTCTGCTATGATGGTGAGAGCATTTTAGCTTGAAGGCTGAACTTAAATCTAGTATTTTAGACGAAACATTGTGATCAAAAGTAAATTAATCAAAGACTGAAAATGACCAATTTATTATAATTAGAAAAAATTAACTATGATTATACAAATGCTTGATGATTTTATTGTTGCAGCCTTTGATTTAAGATCAAATTCTACATCGAATATTTATGAGTTGTTGTTCACATTTTGTCTCATAGACAATAATTCATCAAAGAAATTCCACTTGATTCAAGAACAGAAAAACTGGACGGAAGCTCAGAGTTACTGCAGAAAACATCACACAGACCTGGTCAGTGGACTGACACAGCTGCAGGATGAGGAGCTAAAGAACGAATGCAGTCCTGTTGGAAGTGATGTATACATTTTTACCGGCCTGTTCAGAGACACCTGGAGGTGGTCAGATGGAAGCAGTTTCTCTTTCAGACACTGGAACCTGCAGTTTGACAATCAGATAATCAACAGGGATCAATGTGCTACGACTGAGTTTGATGATGAAGGCAGATGGAAGAATGGGGCTTGTACTGCCAAAAAACCCTTCATCTGTTATCGAGGTGAGCTGTTCCTCATGACCTCTAAACATCTAATTAGAAAAGGTTTCAAACCCAAACAAATATAAAGTCATTTGAAAATATTTGTATAAACATGTCGACATGTGAAGGTTTTAGAAAAGAAAAACATATTTAGAGACTTTTTAATTGTGTGTTTAACCGACTTTTCAGCCGTATTGTTTTGAACAATGCTATCTGGGTAAAGCTGTGTTTTTGTTCGTTGTTTAAACAGAAAGGTTTTTCTTGGTAAAAGAGAATAAAACCTGGGAGGAAGCCCTATCCCACTGCAGAGATCTCCAACGTGACCTGGTCACCATCACCAACACTGATGAGCAGAAATGGGTCCAGGAGAAATCTAAGAATGCTACGACTGATTATGTCTGGATGGGACTGCACTACGCCTGCACTCTGGATTTGTGGTTCTGGTACAATGATGAGGCGGTCATCTATGAGAACTGGGCCTCAGGTGAACCGATGGATGATTGCGACATGTCTGGAGCCATGGAGACAAGAGGGGAACATAAGTGGTTTAAAAGAAATGATAATGAGAAGTCTAATTTCATCTGTTCTGAGAGAAGGCTAGGAGAATAGGTTCTGTGTAAAACTCATCTTAACCCAGTGTCATTAGACCTGAGCTAAACCTTGGATGTTTTTTGATACCTCATGAAAGACTAATTATTGGAAACTTGCATCGCGCCACTAAAACATCATTGAATACTCCAAACTTAACTCAAAAAGAAGCAGAATTGTTTGAATTTATTCTGCATGTTATACAATAAGTCTACTGCACTAGAGCTGTCTCTACGGACTCTCTATGCACTCATGCTGCAGGTGATGTTCTTAGTCCTATAGTTACATGGGTTTTAGTGGGGTTTTTTCATCAGAGAAGTACGACCAGGTGCAGAAGAAACCAAGAATTCAATTCTGTTTATTTATATAGCTCCAATTCACAACACACGTCATCTCAAGGCACTTTACCAGTAAGGATAGCAGGGCCAAGGGAATACCCATGTTTGAAGAAATTAATTTAAAAAAACTAACAAAACAAAGACAAAAACAAAAACAGCGGCAAGAACACCACAAAAGATTATGTAATTAGAATTTCTAAACCACAATATGTCATTGAATGCATCATTGCATCTAAACCGCCAATCAAATTAGCCAAACAAGTCATTTCATAAATGTATTGGTGGAGTCATGACATGAGTCAAGGTTCGCCTAGGAATATAAGTGCTTTTTTCTCACACAGTAAACTGCTAGTTTACATGTTTTACCAGCAGATCTAACATAAAAAGTATACATTTATTCAAGACAGTTTCAGCTAAAGTGGAGAATGGGACAGCCAAACCTCTAGGTGATTATGAAATATTTGCAGAGCTGTAAATACAAAGCTCCACATCTCCAGCTACTATACCCTTCCAGACTACCATTTTCACTTTAAATGATTCTGTTATTGGAGTCTTTGGTAACAGGATCATATCTACAAAGGATGCTGTGCTAAGCATTATTGCTCTTGTCTTGTTTTTAACTGACGCTGGTTGCTCTGCCTGTTTTGTTGTTTATTTACACTTTTTGGTGATATTTATACTTTCAAAGTCCCGTTTATTTAGACTTTGTTAGAATCTTTGAACGGGAAGGTCTCTAAAAAAATTCTAATGTTGGAGCTACGTTAGTGACTCAAAAGGAAGTTTTTAATATCTATGAATGTAAATTTGAAGTGAAGAGAATAACTATTTCTGGGTGAAGTACCCAAAGTTTTAGGATCGTGAAAACACAACAGATTATTATTTGCAGTAAAACATTTTAACAAGCAATAATTTAAATTGCAATTTCTTATGTATTTTGCATGAAAAATCCTATGTGTCATGTACATAATGTTTTTTTAAGGGATAAGGTGGAGTCTATGTGGGACCACAGTCTAGGGGAGGGGCTTTGTTAAAAAAAAGTTGATAGTTGAAAAGTTAAAATATTTTATATGTCCATAGTTTTTTAGGTAAAATCACACCAATATTTAGAAATCTAGTAATTGTCTTGCTGTATATATTGCTAAATCATCCAAATAACTGACCTGATTGTAATGATCAGTGTGTTGCAACATACAATATCACTGATCATATTATATCATATCATATCATAAGATCATCAAGAGGCACAAATGTATCAGTGTATTAGTTCTATAAGATGTCAATAAACATGTCAATAAAGCATAAAATAAAAATGATGTTTTGTAGGCTTAACAAGAATCAGATTGAATGATTTGGTTTCGTTATATCAACGGTAAAACAATGTTGTAAATAATTTTTTTTTTTGTTGTTGTAGTACATCGGCTTTTCAGAATTTGAATTTCATCCCAACATATGAGCTGTTCCACAAAAACTTCGCACAGATGCATAGAATTCATCATCATGAAAACACCTGAAATTAAATCAGATCTTTGAAAGACTGTAGGATATCTGACAAACAGCTGACTCTCTCAACAATATTTCTTTTCATAACTTGAGAAAAGAAAGTCAGTTGGTCAAACTAAAAGTATCTAGACCAAAACCTCTGGAAAAAGCATGCTTTTAAGTATGTTACTTGCGCTGTATGGTGTGAGTTTGGGAACCAATCATGATGTAAACTTTACATCATGTGTGAAGGAACAGTGAAGTGTTGCAGCAAGCTGACAAGAGAGCAGCAGTTGAATCCTGATGCAATGTTTTTTTAAAACAAGCACAGAGGCTCTCTGGATCCATTTTAAAAGACACCTCTTACCCACCACACTGTGAGTTCCAGCTTCTTCCATCAGGACGACGATACAGAATGCCACAATGTCGAACAAATCGTTTTAGGAACAGTTTTGTCCCCACTGCTATAAGCCTCCTGAATAAGTTTGAGCTTTTATGTTTGTCTTTTGTGGACATGTCTGTATGTCAAATTACCTTCAGGTATGAATAAAGTCTGAAATGAATTAAATCGAGGTGACTGAAGGAAAGAAGTTATATAATTTTTTGAAAATAAATTATCTATCTATCTATCTATCTATCTATCTATCTATCTATCTATCTATCTATCTATCTATCTATCTATCTATCTATCTATCTATCTATCTATCTATCTATCTATCTATCTATCTATCTATCTATCTATCTATCTATCTATCTATCTATCTTTAGCCAATGTTTACAGTTTAAAAACGTTTTGAATGTTACCGTTTAGTCTTAAAATTCACATCCTAGTGAATCATTTGTATCTTTTCCCTTCTGAGAATCACAGACCGAGCAGTCTTGATTAAATCTTACAGATGTTGGTGTAAAAGAACACAACATGGCAGCCTAACCACTGGCCATGTTTGCCTCAGACCAAGAGGAGGAGAAGGTAAATAAAGTAGAGTTATCTTGAAGTGGCACTAAGTGTCACCTGAGGAGCTAAGAAAAATATTCACCTTTTTTTCCCTTAACCAACAGTGTTTCAATATCTATTACACACTGGTCCAGCCACAGAACCTGAGGTCCAAGAAATGCCACAAGTTGGATAAAGGATGGTTTTTCCTCTCTGCCAGAGGAAGGCCAGTCTTAAATCCATCCAGTGATATCAAAATAGTCCACAATAAGTAAGCTGACATCACAATTCTTTGGATGTAATTTTTTTTTTTTGAAAATGCGGCTCTTACTTACTAATCAACAAATGGAATTCTCTCCTAAACACAACCTCAAACCGATGTCAAATGAACAAGTACGCAAGTTGTTCAACACTGTTCGAGACATTCTCTGATGCAGAAGAGAAACTGGTGGCTGACTACCTGATAAGTTCCCTCGCGACTGCTGAGAGGCACAGCAGAATGAAGCTGACTAAAAACATTGTGTGGGCCAGATAACTTTTGGATAAAGCTGCAGGTGAATCCAGGTAAGAATATTGCATTTTCCAAACGAGGTAATGGCTGAGTTTCACAAAATATCCCTTACTTATTGTTTTATTTAGCAGTGATTCTGATGCAGCAGAGACCAGTGCCTGATCTAAAGAATCCTTCAGCTGCAACACACTAACGGCTGTATCGACTGTCTTTGAAAAGCTACAAGAAAAACATCCGGTTACACTTGATGGGAAGGCACCCTCAAAGGACATGCGGGCGACCATTTCTGTTAAACACCAGAAGAAACTCCACATGAAGTGGATAAAAGCTCAGACGAGGCTGCGTGTCCAACATCTCCTTGGTACTATTTTTTTTTTTCCCAAAATTGATTTTTGAGTTATTCCACAAGTAATACTACACAATTCCCTGTAGACATTTTTACATCACTGACCATTATTTTTTCTTCTGTTTTAGTAAATTTTAGTCGACACCTGCCCAGTGAGAGATGTGTGGAGAGCTGGATAAAATCAAGGGGTTGGAAGACTAACATATGTCGTCTGTGACTGAGATCCTCAGGGGTTGGAAGCTGGCGGGGAATGTGCACCTAGGGCGTAGAATTAGCATGGACGGAAGGGACATGTCCCCACCAATAATTTGATCTCCTCGAGAAAAGAAAAACAAACCCGATAGAAAGCAAAAAAGAAAAAGAACGATACCAATCTCTCAACGTCTCATTCACCTAGAGGTGCAGAAAGAGTTTAATTCCGTTCTCTACTGGAGTCCTACCTCCCGTAACATATATGGCCAATATGATTGACTGTGCCTTTCCCTACTGTCACATGAGACTCTGCAGCTATGTTTGCTTGTTAGCATCGCCAAAACTGCAAGGAGAACTTTCCAGTCTGCGAGAGGACTCAGGTGCAACGTGGGCGACACATGAGTGTCAAAAGCAAGTAAGGATGGCAGCAAAAAAGAAGAATTTGGACATGGGGAACTATTTTTCAAAGAAACCTGTAAGTCACTTAAAGTCAAGTTCGCTAATGAAATGTGTCCATCATAATAACGTTACGGGGAATGCAACGCTTTGGCGCACATCATGCAGTCTCAAATTGTATGTAACTATGAATTACGTGGTTTGGAAACTAACTGCACAACAAGCTGCCCACTATTAGTTATCTTACACCATGCATCTAAGGATTGCGCAGGTCTGTGCGCGCTTCCCCCGGGAGCAAGGTTTTGCATGCACTGTGGGATTTCTGTCATACTTTCTAGCCCATTTTCCAGTCATGCAACAATTTTTGTGATCGGTTCGTCTTTAAAGCTGTATAAAAATGTGTTTCCCCTATAGTTTCTGCTTGCATATCTAATTTCCCTCACATATATTTTAAAAACAAAATAATCCCAGTCAAAGTATACAGTTTACTGTTGCAGAGTCCTGCACTGGTCCAACTTTACCAACCCCCATGCATTAAGATGATTTTTTTAACCCGAACCTTTACCCACAGTTATCTCCAGAATAAATCCCGATCCAACCCCCCCGTTGATTTAAAACCGCCATCGGTCTGTGTCTGCCGCAGCTACGCGCTCCGATCCCTCCGTAACTCTCCATGGTGCTGTCAGCTGAGCTCTCAGATAGCGATGCTTTGAATACGTGTCCAGGTCTGAGATGATAATCAGTCAGATGCTCTCATAGGAATCTTTTTTTGATTGATTAAGCCACCTAAACTCTGTGCGTAAAGTTGAAAATGTCTGCGCGTCTGCAACAAGTGGTCAGGGATGTGAATTGCAAACTGGCTGTGTTTTAAAAAAAATTTAAAGAAAAAAAGAAAAACGGAAAACAACGTGACCCCGTATTACAATAAATAATTTCCCTTTTTATTTATCTGGAATGTTGCATAGCTGATACTTATTTTATGCAAAACTGTAGTGACGTTTCTGCGCACAGAACGGCGGGAAATGCGTTTGTTTTGTTTGTTGCGCATTCCTCTTCTGGGGCGAACATATTATTAATGGAGCCAACATTATTCTTTGTGCTATGGTGTGGATAAACATGATCTTTCCCAGACAACAGTCTAATGATGGTTTCCAGCGCCGTTTGAAAAACAAAATAAAACACGATGGGCTTATAATTTTTACACCTGTTATTACACCACAGTGTATATTATAATAAAACGTCAGAAGGATAAATGCCTATATATGAATGATTGTTTATTGTCCCCACCAATCTTCAAACCACACTCCTGTTTATGGTTATTGTCCCCAGCAATTTTAAAAACAAACCTACGGCCTTGATGTGGACCCCATTAAAATAGGACAAGATCAAGAAGTGCATCAGAACTAAAAAATAGAGTTTCTCTTAAGGACATTAGGGGAAACATTACCCTGGCTTTCGCCAGCCTGATCTGGAAACCCACACATTAAACTACAACCTATCAAGTTTTTCTGGAACCAATCACAACTGGGCTTATCCGCCTTGCGTGCTATTGGTGGGTTCAAAATGATGACGTCAGAGAAGCGACGGAAAAGTCGGCAAGCAGCTTGTTGTTTACATTGGTCATGGCAGCCACCAGAGCACAGCTGTCCGTTGACGCTGCTGTCGCTGCTTTAAAATATTTAAAAGTTCTCTGCCATTGCTGCTTCTGCAGACCGCAATCCTACAAACTATCCACGTTTGTTAACAAGTTTCCTGCCTGGAGTTTCGCGTCGCTCGGCAAAGTACGTCACCTGGATCGATGGTCTGATTGGTGAATGCTCTATCCAATTGCGTACAGAGTCATTTGAACTATGCCCGTTGGTCACGCCTCTTGTGCAGTAGAAATTACATGGCAGACTCCCCAGACTAAGTTCAATCTTGAATTTAGTCTGGCGAAAGCCAGGCTAGGAAAACTTAGGAGGGATCATCACTACCAGACCTTTCAAGAAAGAGATAGGCTTGATGTGGAGTGGCTCATCTAAGGAGTCTCTTTGATTCTAGAAAGTGGTTTTTTTTTGTACATACTACTTTTTAAATATTTATATTTTTCAATGAAAGTCTGCATGCTAGCTGATGGGTAAAAATTTTTTGGTGTCCTAGAGTCACCTGTGTATAATGTTCTGCAATGTTCTTAATATTATCCTCTGCTTGCTGTATAATGATAAACATTCACAAGGAAAGGAGTTTGGATCTTCATCTGGACAGCTCCCATGAAACAGCTGCAGTTTGTTCGGTCTCTAAAACTTGTTTTGGGGCCGGACGGACTGATAAGGCGGGGGGGGGCAGCCTGGGAGCGAAGCACGGGCCTGCTTTGCTTCCCACGCGCCTCCTCTGTATGCTGC
Organism: Valencia hispanica; assembly: GCA_963556495.2. Classification (NCBI taxonomy): domain Eukaryota; kingdom Metazoa; phylum Chordata; class Actinopteri; order Cyprinodontiformes; family Valenciidae; genus Valencia; species Valencia hispanica. Next base: position 15,180,753 of record OY747714.1, on the reverse strand, counting down.
ATTAATGAAGATGGAGCTGTCCAGCTGATGAGAGTCTGCCGTGGGATTTGTGCACGATCGCCCGGCCGCGTTAAGTTAACAGATCTGACCGAGAGGAGATGACTGGCTCTCCACTCTCAAGTGTCAAAGGTGAGATGCTGTGGTGAAAACTTAATGCCTGTTTGATGAAGCATTGCTTTGCTGCTGTTCATGTGGGGAATAGAGAGGGACGCCGTATTCTAGCATAAATCAGTGTATTTGTTTGAAAAAGTATTGCTCTGCTTTTGCTGAACTGCATCTGTGTGGCGGAATAATAAAGATGACACATATTCTAGCACGATAAGCAGTCTGGTGTCCTTTCTTTCTTCCTTTTATATTGTGTGTGCCGATCCACTAAGATCCTGGGTAAAAATTTCACAAAACACTAGCCATTTAGAATCTTTTTTTCTACTTCTATATTTACAGACTTGCCTGTCTAGGATAATACTGCTCTACTGGGTTTAACACTAGAATAGAATCATTGTTTATTGTTCCACAGAGGGGAAATTAGGCTGTAACGGCATCAAAGTGAGAAGTAATTGAAGCCTTTAGGTTTACACAAGAAAAATAAACAAAAGAGAACTAAAAATGATACATGTACAGTAAGGACACCTATTACAACTGCAGTTATTTATAACAAAAAAGGTAAAGTTTTAATACTACACAAAGTAAAGATTTTAAATAGCTTTTTTTTTTTTTTTTTACCACAAATCACATTTTCGAACAGCTGTCTATCAGACTAGATGAGGTTCACCTGCTCCATGTTTGGCATCGTTGTAAAGGAAGTGATCTGTACTATAATTTCATGCCAGGCCCAATTGTGCTGGACATTCAAAGGCTTGGCGGCAACAGAACATTATTGATGAATTCAGGCTCTTGGAGTGCTTCTTCTAGGTTTGCCTTCAAATTACACATCTTGTTTTGGTCACTAGCAGCTTGTCGTCTATTAGGACGCAAACAAGTCTCTGAATCTTTTCTTTATAGAGGAAAAAGACGAGCTAAAATCTGTCTTGCAAGAACATATCAGCAGTTTCTTGACCACTTGACTCTAGATTGAGAAATCAATCAACACGTGTGGATTTTGTCACGATCGGTACAGGTCTGAGGTCTCAAAATGGCCTTTTTGCCCCAGGTAATGTATCATTACATCTAGGGGGGATTCTGACTTGAAGACATTCATTCATAATCCCACAGATGGTAGCTTCGCCCTATAGGCTCCTCAGCCAAGCACATAGACCAAATATCTGAACCTGCGGTCCCTCTCATACTGAGCAGGATTACTATAGCAACACATTATCCGTAGGGTAAAACTAACCTGTCTCACGACGGTCTAAACCCAGCTCACAATCCCTATTAAGCTGGGATCACACTGTGTGATTTTGACGTTTTCTTTCGTTGTGAAAATTATTATGATGAAAAACTGTGCGTATGACTCGCAGCTCTGTGTGCAATGTGACGGCTCATTTAGTGCTCGTATGGCCTAAACCAGCCCTCGGCAGTCTTCAGCAGAGTCAGAAGTGTCTTCGACCCCCATCTGCTCGTGATGTTGGCTTTTGGCGTGTCGTGCTGTTTGACCCACTGAAATCTATGGTTGTTCAGTGGGAGACCTCTAGAGTTCAGTGGAGCTCGCAGTTCGGCATAAAGCAGTCCTTTGAAACAGTCAAAAAATGCACAGTGTAAACCAGCCTTTAGAGGGTGAACATTCCTCTCTTGCTAAGTTCTGCAAAGTGCTGGTGTGATGATGCTTTAGGGAAAACAGCTCTGTAGACATAACTTCAGAACATTGTAGGCTTTTATTTCGAACTGCAGCCTGCATCAGAACCATGAGGAGTTTTGGTCTAATCATGGAACCCCTGTTTTTTTTGTTTTGTTTTTTATAAACAAACTTTTTTAGTGGCCTCTATAGACACCACATACTGTATACAGTACCATATCTACCATTTTCTAACTTATAGCACTTACTTTCAACAGAATCCTAATCAAATTGACACATTCAGATAATGCAGTTAAAAAGCCAATTTTCTCCAGCCTAGAAATCTGAAGAAACTGTAGAAGTAGCAAAAGAAAGAAAGAAAGAAAGAAAGAAAGAAAGAAAGAAAGAAAGAAAGAAAGAAAGAAAGAAAGAACATTTATCTGCATATAAACATCCCAGCTTAGTAGAGCTATGCCCCTTCCAAACTGACAAGAACACAGAAGCAAGAATAACAACACCAAAGCATGTTTAATAGCTGCAGTTTTTATGGGCCATGCAAAATCTTCCAAACAAAAGTATTGACTATATGGAATATTTCAGGTGCAACACAGATAAAGAAATTGAAGAGAAAACAAAACAAAAACAAAAAATCTCTGAGAACCATATAACAGTAAGTTTCAGATTTTAGTGCATGAATAGTTTCAGTCAAAAATACAGTTCAATGGTTTAAAATAATCTAGATGCACAGATATTTATTGAGCCACAACATACATGACTAAGCCATACTCTCCCCTAATCTCTAAATTTGCTCATATTTCAGCCTGAATTCAGGTTGTAGTCCCATTCTCTTTGGAGCTCTATCTACTGCTGAATTTCTCCATGTTGGCTTTTTGTCTAATGCAACACTACTTTTGAGCATAACACTTTAAAGTCAAAAAGAAATTGACACAGTGTGTGTTTCCAAGGTTATATAGCAGATTAAAGATAAAATATGTCATAACACAGCAAATTATGGAGGAAAAAGTATGGCATTCTTCTGCTTTATAAATTAAGTGGATTGAATATAGCAAACATAATATGGTTACAATTACTCAAATTTAAATCTAACAAACAAACAAAACCATTTATTTCACAATAGTGAGATAAATTGTACAGGTGAACCTCAAACAATGTGCTCAAGGTCGCCATACAGAAATTACAGTTTTTTTATCTTGATTTTCTCCAGATGGTGAAGTAGAACTTCTCTGTATGGACATATAAAAAAATTCAAACAGCAAAATTAAATTAGTGCTCATTCTGCTGTCTTTAACATTCGTATATATATATATATATATACATGTATATATATATATATATATATATATATATATATATATATATATATATATATATATATATATATATATATATATATACACATACATGTATATATATATATATATATATATATATATATATATATATATGGAACACATGATAGTTCATACATCAGAATAAAAATGTTCATCACAACAATCATCTTAATTCTAGTGTTCAGGTGTTCTGTTAAGAGGACTTTGTATAGTCTGAATCTTTAGGTGGGGAAAGACTTACATGGAAACACATTTTTTTTGTTTTGGTTTTGGTTTTCCACCAAATTATCTGGTCAAGTTTACCAGAATCTGATAAGAAATACAAAAGCCAGTTTTGGTCAGATATCACCAGCATTCGGTTTGATTTGCTTTTGAAAATTATAATTTGAAGCATGTGTGGTCCAGAAAAACACTAGGATTGTTTAGTCCTCTGGAACAGACTGATTATTTGTACCAATCGATTCTATGAAAGCTTGCAGTCTTGGTCTACTTAACTGTTCCTGACTAAGGCAGTTTTAAAGGAACAGGACATTCATTAACAAAATAAACTAGGGGTGTCAATATATTGCGTTAATTGCGACATTAATTAATTAATTACATCCATATTTAGCGCGCTCTGTTTTTTATTGTTTTTGTTAAAATAACTGTTGTTATTTTACAGTTTCTGCATGCGAGTTCCCTTTAAATAAAACCCGTTTTATGCACTAGGCTTCTTGTGGTTGAGTTGTCCGGGGTTAACCACACCCTAAAGTGGACGTCGATTGGCTGTAAACTTATCAGAGATGACTGGCTTCCATTGTGGTGGGGAGGGCGAGGTGAGGACGAATGGTGAGTTGCTGACAATGTTGCAAACTTTGCTATATTTAGCGAGTTTTTAGAACCCTCTAGCGATTCTTTCTCCAGGTCCACCGGTATGGCAAGCCATCGGCATCAAAAATAACACACATATTATGTGTTGTTTTAACCCGTAATAAAGTTGGACTCAGAGAAGATATTTACCTCACTGTGTCCAGAATGCTAATGAATCGCGCATGCTCAAAGCAGAAGGTTGCAGGTGCTATTTGGGACTATTCACAAAAACAGCAGAATGTAAATGGCTGTGACTGCATCTGTTCAAGTCTGTTAAATACAATAAATGGCTTCATAAAGCCAGTTTTTTAATTACATGTATCAAACTACCACAATAATGTAATAAATTTAAAAGAAAGTACCTCAAGATGGGGGCAATTATTAGGTTAGATTAAAAAATAGATTAATTAGATTAATTAATTACAGATCATAATTAATTAATCTCAAAGTTTTTTTAATCTCATGACAGCACTAAAAAAACTAACTCTGACAGTGCAGAATTTTAAACCTGAAAAAGATCATGGGAAAAAGCTCTGAACACAAAGAACAAAATTATTAAACAAAACAAGACCTCACATATAGTTGCTGGCAAGGATTTCTTACCTGTTTTATTGTAAAGCCATGTTAACATAGTCAGGGATCTTTTCTGAATCATGTTGTCCTGTTCTCAAACACAATTAATGCTAAACATTGTTACTTGTTCCTTGCTCTGAATCAGAGATGTAAACATAATGTATCCTGTTACTATTAGAACAGTAGAACAGGATAGTCAACATTTATACGGTACCATTTCCAGAGCTTCCAGGCCTTCTGATTGTTTCATAGACAGAAGGGTCTCCTACGGGTCAGTGAAAATGACAGGTAAATTAGTCACATCATGTCAGTGATACTGATGTAAACTTAAAGAAAGTCATCAATATGATTTCAGTGAATTATTTCCTTCTCGTTTTAATTTAACATGGTTCAAGCTGTAAATAAAACTGTAGACAAAAGTATTGGAGGTATTAGAGGTAATAAACAGAAACGTTTCTTAATTATTGGATTATTGTAATTATTAACTGACAGATATATGAAAACCTTCCAAACAATATTAATAACTGACCATGCAAGAGAGAGCAGTATATCTGGTGCTGATCCGGATTCTGTTCTTCGCTGACTGGTCGCTCTGAACCAGTTCCACGAAAAAAGATTTGTTGTAAAATACTTTTGTAATTGAAAGCTCACTGCTTTTCAATTTGTTGACATTGATGTGTTACAGCTTCTATCACTATAAACAGGTCTCACCTATGCAGTGTCTGAAATGACACAGCAGCAGCAGCAGCAGCAGCAGCAGCAGCAGAATAATAAAGACGACTCCACTCACTGGTCCAGTGACCAACAGCACAGGAAATGAAGACCCTTCAGGTCTGGATGCAGCTGTTTTAGGGGATGAATACAAACTATTACCTGTTACTGTGATATTTGACTCTCTTAAAAAATAATGTAGTGAAAAAATAGTATTAAGTACTTTACCTTTAACTGCCATCCTGCTCTGAGGTGAAACCTTTCCTGAATGTTCACACTTGTAGAAACCTTCGTCTGACTGAGACACTGCAGAGATCTTCAGCTCCCCTCTGCTGTCATTTTGTAATAGTTTGTCATTGTGATAGAAAAACACATTGGAAAGTGTATTTTGTCCTCTCAGTCTGCAGCTCAGAGTAACAGTCCCTCATTCACAGGATGGACAGGGCTCACCAGGAGAAGATCTTCATCTGTAAAACAGTCAGAGAATCTGAAGCTTCAGTCAGAAATCAGCTGCTGGAGACCTTTAGGAAATGGTCGGGTACAAGGTGAATAAACACACTTAATTTATCTTATTAATGTTTTGTTTTGTACCCTTGTGTAATAATAATAATAATAATTATAATAATGATAATAATACAAACTTAACTAAAAATAGCATTTCCAGAAAGTTAGATCATAACACAACATTTTTATTATCATTTAATTAAGTTTGAAAAGCTTGAATGTCATAATACAGGTTTTGACTCTGAGGGTTTTGCTCAGCAGCAGGGGGGTGACTTGAGGAAATTGTTCAGGAAACAGTCAGTGTGTTAACATCCGCATCTAATTCGAGCTGTGGCAATAATCGAACTAATACTTTAGCCAACATGGGAGCTTTCTTCCGAGTTTACATGTCGGTTAGACAATCGGATTATTGAATGAAGTAAGTTTAACTCCGTCATGATGGCATTTTTCCGGTTGGCCTATAGTGTCACACAGATAGTAAACAAATGTAGGAAGCTGTGAAGCAGATGGAGTAAAAGCAGGACATGCAGAATGAGCGAAGAAATGGACAACACCATCGCTGCCTGCAGCACAGTATATTTTGTAAGTACTGTACTGTTTGATTGGGTTACAGTCGTTGCTGCTGCTTATTCTAGTGTTTTTATTTTCCACTTCCGCGGGGTCGTCACTTCCAGAAGGGGGGGCGCCCAGGCTGGTAATAGCTCGACTAAGCTGGGATGTTGTTTACATGCAGAGAAATTTAGCTTTGTAATCGCATTATCTGGTTGTCTTAGGTCTTAAGTCAGGACCTGGTGTTCAGTTTCTGAGTGTGTGTTGTTGGCAAGACAACAGCATTAGGATTATCTTAAAAAATGGAAATTAAAACACTGAAAGTTGATGTTTTGTTCAATTGTTGTGACTACTTTGCAGAATCACATTGCAAGAGCTAAAATCAGCTGTGATGTCAGTGTTTGGGTGTCATGGTTATGTGACTTTAAATTACAGACAAAAATAGGTCAACAAACTAAATGGTTGTTAAACTTAAAGGAGCGTGGGGCAGAATGAAAAAACAAGGCTCACGAGCAAGTAACTGCGGCCAGCCGCACGGGAGCGCGCACAAACGCTTTACAAGAAAAACATACCTCTTCACAGTGACATACTTCTTTTTCTTAGTGCCACTTTTTAGTGGGCTGTGAGTCGTCCTTGGTCGTTTCCCAGTTGCAGAAGAATCCATTCTCACAATTGAGTCAATGGAGGTCTGCGACCATTCTTCTTCCTCTTTTAAAGCTGTCGAGAACGCGCAAGCAATGTCAATTAACGTCACACGGTAGGACAGCGCGGGTAATTCGGGCCCCCGAACTGCAGCACATTTTGCAGCACACAGCCAGTTTAAGAAAATGGAACGATACGTGGGTGGGCTCATTCTTTTTGGTTTATAACGCTTCATCACCCAACAGCATTAAAAAACTGGACATGGATGTTTACTTTATTTACAAATCCTGCCCCTTGTTCCTTTAACTATGTTGAAGTTTTTTTCTATTAACCCAGTTATGTTTAAGCCAGAGACCAAAGAAAAGTACTTCTCTGTTTTGTTGCTAATAATCTCAGACTGCTTCACATTGTTTGTTCAGTCTTTGTTTCTTAAAAATGGTGTTGAAAATATACAGCTTTAAGCATTTGGGGATGGGGGGGAACCACATGTGTAGTTACATACCGTGTACACTGATGTTGACTGCATTGCTGAACTCTCCTGATCCAAACTCACACCAATACACTCCACTATGGTGCCAGCGATGGGTGCTGAAGGTACATGAGGATCTAGTTTTTGTCCACAAGTCAGAACAATTTTTTTCTGTATGTGATGTAACCTCGTTCTGAAAAGGCCATTATTCTCCACTCAGCAGAATTTGAGCCACAGTTCAGTGTTACAGACTCAGAGGGGAAGTGTTGCTCTCTGTCAGGACTCACTGTAAAAGACACTGCTGGATAAGAACCTGAAAAGAAAGAATTAGGAGAGGAGTCAACAGAAGAAGTCACTGGAATTTAAAAAAAAACTCTGCTAAAGTTAAGAATAAAAGTAGTCAGTTGTTTGCCTGATAAAAATCTGTCAGTGAAACCCTACATTATAAATTAAGGAAGTCAAACAATGTGCAGCATTTTTGTTCTTGTTTTTAAGTTACGATAATAGTATTTCATCAAATGTATGAATTCTAATAAAAATAAATAAACAAAGGAAAAACATACAGTATATTCACTGGACACTTCAGTAGGTACACTGTTAATTTGTTTAACACAAATTGCCAGTCAACCAATCACATGGCAGCAATTCAGCGAATTTAGGGATCCGGAAATGGTACAGACGACTTGTTGAAGTTTTTATTGAGCATCTGAATGTGAACGAAGGGGGTTAGTGATTTTGAAGATGGCATGGTTGTTAGTATCTACTGGATGGTTCGATTATTTCGGGAAGTGGTAATTTGAAGGGATAATAATGCCCAACCATCTCAGGTTTACAGAGAATAGTCCAAAACCAAAAAAAAGAAAACAATGAATGTTGGAATATAATCCCTAAACACATGTTCAATTCTGAAGTTTATGTGCAACAGTAGCACAAGACCACATCAGGTACGGACGAGGAAAACATTGTATGGTCTCCATTTTAGCTTTGACATTCATAGTACATCATAGGGGCAGAATTTGGCATAAACCATGTAAAATCATACAAAAATCTTGCCTTGTATCAACGTTTTAGACTGATGGTGGTAGTGTATTTGTTCATTCACAAACCTAGCTTCACAATCTTTGTGCAGCAAAAAAAAACTTAAATATGTGATCAATAGAATCTGAAATGAAGGAGAAACAAAACTGACCTGCAGACCAGACCAACTTTGGTTCACTATAATCGGTAGGATACTCTGGATTTCGTCTTTCAGTTCTACATGCATATCCTGCTGTGTGTCTCTGTCCATTAATGATGTATGTGTTCTCTGTGGTCCCCTAGAGACTTTCTGTCAGTAGCTTAAATTTGTAGTTCAAGTAAGAAGGATCAGGAACAGCTTCATACCAGTAGAACCTCCATTCTGCAGAAGGACGTTCGATCTCACACCTCAGAGTTACTGAGGCTCCAGGAATCAGCCATGGTGGAGACACAGTCAGGACGGGCTTTGGTGCTGTCGGACAAAGATCCTTCAGTGTAAAACCATAACATCTGCTACAATGTCTTTACTGACACACACGCACACACACACACACACATATGAAAACCTAAGGGGAATTTAGAGTATTTAATTGACCTAACTGTCATGTTGTAGACTGAAAGATGAACTATGAGTACCCAAGGAGATCCCACTATTGGATAGGAAGACTATGCTAACTCCATGCAGAGAGACCTCAGGCTTGGGATTCAAAACCAGGTCCTTCTAACTGCAAGGCAACAACAGTATACCATCTTCTCCACCGTGCAGCCCTAAACTATATTTAAAATGAATCAAATAGAAAGCCAAACTATAAAATTAATATGTTGTGTTTGTCATGAGATTACAGCTTTGAGAAGATAAGGTTGTACAAAGAGTGGTAAGCCACGGAGAAACAAATGCATGTTCCCAGAGCTTATTTTCCTGCATGTTTTTTGATTGTTTCCCTTGTTTTATACACTGGATTTATAACAGTGTCATTGTTGTCAAGGTCTGCAGTTTGCTGCAGACCTTGACAACATCTAGAAAAAAGAGATTTGAACATGTGTGCAGGAAAACAAGAAAAGAAAAATCATTTAAATCCAAGAGAATATCATGTTAACATACTGTGTATAGTGATGTTGGCTGCATTGCTGAACTCTCCTGATCCAAACTCACACCAATACACCGATACATGAGACCAGAAAGGGTTAATGGTACATGAGGATCCATTCCCAGTCCCCCAATCAGAGCAGTCTAATAAGTCTGACCGGGAATTTGTGAGCCTCATTATTCTCCATTGAGCAGAGTTTCCTTTGCAGTTCAGTTGGACATTATCTGAAGTTAAAAGTTTCTCTCTGTTTGGACTCACTCTGAGGGATGCTGCTGGCTGAGAATCTAAAAACACAAGAAACAAGGAGACAAACAAAAAGCAAGTGTTGAAATTCCATGTTTTCTTGGTTCGTTTTTCATTGAAATGATTCAAAATGAGACGGAAAAAAATGGTCCACAAGATCGACAAGCAGATTGGAGCAGCTTCTGCAGTGATGAGAGCACTGTACTGTTCTGTCATGGTGAAAGGAGAGCTGGGTCAAAAAAGTACATACATTTACTTAATCTAATTTCCCCGACTCCAAAGTCTCTCTGCCTAAATTTCTGACTGTATAATTTGACTGACATTTGAAGAGAAGCAGCAAAGGCAAAGCCAGTGGATTAGTAGCGCTTACCAGCAACATATGTAAGATTTGCTCCCTTTTTATTTACCATTGGAGTTCATCAGTGGTATATGAGCAACATTATGTCATCAGCTGTTGTGAACAGTGTGAGTGATGTTAGCGGCTTAGTTGCCGCTGAGCTACAGACAACACCCCAATGAATTTGTGACAAAATCTGGTGAGTTTAACTATTCATCGATGGCTGCTACAATTTTAATGTTTTAACAGTTTCTTTCCACCCTTTTCTAATTTCCACTATAGTCCAACATAACTTTACAAAAAAACTTCAAAATAAAGTTCCAAAACTATAAAGGAAATACTTTGAAGAATAATCCAAAATCAAACATGTCAAAATGTGTACTGTCAAAAAGACAGACAGCTTTCGGGTTTTTCTGTCACCGTTCTTAAAAAGAACCTGGCCAAATACTGTAAATATTTGGTTGAAGCTACATTGTGTATTTTTTGAGTTAATTCTTAGCAAAAACCCCTTTGTTCTTTCAAAAATATGTGCTCATTCATTTGTAATTACTTCCACCTACTACTGAAAGTATTCTCGTAAGTGTAGAATCTGCTATTCAGAATACATACGCACGAGAATGGCTGAATCCTTGTTGAGCCTCCATCTTTGAAATACATTCGCCAACGAGGGACAATCCTGGAAATTCTAGCTCCGCCTTTCGCGCTTTGGCTACACTCAGTTGCACCGTGACGAATGCCAGAGGGAGATTGTCTACTCGCGACACGGCAGATGTCCGACTATATAACTAAATGCAATGTAGTTTTCTAAAGTAACCTCATCACTGGAAGGAACACTGGACAAAGTCGTAGTACTGGAAGCCATGTTGACCTTGGGATGAAACGGCCATTTAACAAACAAAATGGAATGCATAATTAAACGCTGTTCCTGTAATGTTTTGGCGGCTGCAGCTCCTGTACCTGTTGTTACCTAGTTAGGCGGGGGTTGGGTTTGACCTCCTCTCCATACAGACCGAATAAACTGGCCGGTAATGGCGAAAAAACCAGAAACAAAACAAACAAACAAAAACTCAAAGCAGGGCTAATGATGTTTATGATTTAGGAGAACAGCTCTTCTATAAGCTCTGTCAGTTCACTGGCTGCAAGGTCTGCAGGAACATGAGAGCTACACACAAAAACATTGACATGTCATGTAGTTCATTGGAGTCTGGGACAGAGTTAGGAAATAAAAGTGAACAAAGATCCTGATTATTGTGAGCACGAGGATTTATTGTTACCTGGTCCCTTTATGAGACATGTTTTCATGCTGAGTTCAACTAAAACATTGTTAAAGGGCGATTTTCTTTCATAAAATGTGAAAAACATGAGATTCATTTTGTACATAATGTTTTAGTTATTCAAAAATGGCAGGGAAATGCTTGAACCAGATTTACGTCACCAAAAACTAATCTTTTTAAAAACTCCGGCCAAATTGAAGAATTGCGTTTTCTCCATTTTAAGCATTTGCATGTGGACAGAAATAACCAGAGTTTTCAGCTCCGCAACATTATTTTCCACAACAAAAATGCTCCGACATCACTTGGGCGACTTGTATTTACACTCAGAAGTAGCATTTTTTCCCAAAGAGATGTTTTGGCATCATCGATTGTCCAAGCACTTTTTGTTTGCTTGTTTATACAAGCTCAATTTCTGCTCTATGTAGAAGTAAGAACATAGAAAGTTACTCTAAGTGAATAGGATTTGGGGGAACTACTGCCCCCTACAGGTTTGGCATGTCTATGAATGTCCATAACAGCACACATATGCGGTTAGGTGTGGACAGGATTTCTTTAAAACGAGGTGGTGAGAACATTCGTAAAAAATAAAACAAAAAACGGCTACCTATGTACATGGCATCTCCGGACCGGTGACCTGAAGTCTTGCAAAGTCACGTATCTTACGAGAGCCGTACCACTTTTCGGCAATCCATATTTACGCCCCTACACAGACGAGCTAGAGAACCTGGTTAGTGTTTGCTGTAGTGTTTCCATAGTGGCGGAGCCTCCAATGAAACAAAGAAAACCTTTTTTAGAAATTATGACTTTGGTTACCTCAGTTGACATGGCTGCGTTTAAATTCATCGGGTATGGATTAAGGGGTAGACGTGAAGAAATGTATGTTCCCTAGGTGGGGCATGTCAGAAAATAATTGAGAACCACTGTGTTAATGCGACCCATGGCAGTGATGTAGATGTTTTAAGAAAAGAAAAAAAAAACATCTGCTGTGCCTGTTTTTTTAAACCTTTCTCAGCAGTTAACTTTAGTCTGCTGCTCATATGAAAATTCAAAACCAAGCTGTGAGAGAACTCCTCTGCGGAGGAGCCCGGTGTCTCAGAGATGAGGATGCGTTGCAGTCGGTGAGGAGAAATTTACAGAATCAAGCTGCCTTTCATGATTTGTTGATGTGGTTTGCTTTTCAGGGCCACAGCCACTATAAAAATGTGCACATTTTAATGCTAGCTTATGCTAACAGGGCATTAACCATATCAATTTCAAAACAATATCCTCTTGATGACATAGGGATATTATTCAAAATCTCAAGATATTGTCCAGTAATAGGGGACATTGTTTCACCTTTATGACCACATCTAACATATTTGAGTTTGTAGAACAAGTGGTGAGATAAATTACTTATTGCTTTTACATGCTGCTTGTTTCCCTTTCATAACAGCTTGTGTGTACTGTACCAATTTGAGGAATAGGCGGGTGGGTTAGGATCATAATTTTTCAACAAATAAAAACACATTGTATTGTATTTGTAAATTGTACCATATGTATTCTTTGTTGGACGATGCTGTATTGTCTGTATGAAGTCTGGAACGTGAAAGTGAGCTTGAGCTGTCAGCTGCTGTGGGCAACTGAGTATTCTAGAGTAACAGGAAAGCGAGTTGCTGATACCCTAAAAAAGTTAAAACAATATTGAAACAGTGTTTTCTACCCCATATGGGGAAAATAAATACCATTGTACAATTGTAGAAGATAAATGGAGAAAAGAAAAGAAAGTTGGACAGCACTTTAAAACAATGAAAAGCCTGAACAAAATCTGAAAAGTTTTGATATTTAGTTGTATTTAATAGACAGGTCAGATTATTTTGTTTTAAACTATCTGTTAAAGTGTGTGGGAAAATGCATCTGGGCTGAGTGAATGTGGTTTACAGATATTGTACGCCCTATACTGGCAGTGTAGGAGATAGACTAATAAGAACTAAGAACTAATTCATGAAAAGGCTTGTTTTTGTTAAATATTTGCTTGGTCCACATGAGAAACACCAACTGACTACAAAGATAATTATAGAGTTTTTATATGATTTATGATAGCTTTCAAGAATTAGAATTTTGTTTGTATTTGTTACAGTAGACATGCTTTACATGAATACACCCCTAAGTTGCATTAACTTCTGTGTAACCAAAGAGAAGGTTATGACAAATGACTAAGGCAATGACCAATAATGTAAGAGATAAAATAATTGAGATAACCAATGCCTGGCTAAACATAAAAGTGACAAGAATTACATCACCAAAAGTGACAATGCAAGTCAGGAACAAGTATAAAATGTAAAGCAAGAGATAAACTGAACATAGGGTATGAGACAGCAGATTACCAAGATAAAGCAGGGACTACAACTCAAAATAGAAGCCTGGCAGATGAAAAACCTTAAGTACAGAAAATGACCGCATGTTAATGATCAAGACATTAAGTGTCTTACAGACAGGAAGTACGAACAAAGAAAAACACTCCTACCTGCAGACCAGACTACCTTTGGTTCACTGTAATCGGTAAAATACTCTGAGTTTCCTTTTCCAGCTCTGCATGTATATCCTGCTGTTTTTGTCTGTCCATTAATGATGTAGGAGTCCTGTACAGTTCCACTGAGGCTGTCAGGTAGTAGCTCATATCTGTAGTTCTTCTGGGATAGATCAGGAACAGCTTTAGACCAGTAGAACCTCCATCCTGTAGACGGAGGTTTAACCTCACAGCTCAGAGTTATCGAGGTTCCAGGACTCAGCCATGAAGGAGACACAGTCAGGACAGGCTTTAGTTTATCTGTTGGAGAGAGAGAGGTTCCTTTAAAGAAAATGTGGTTGGTCCTATTTTCTTGACTTTCTTATTGAAAATATGCAGCATAACCAAATATTTGTGAAACCTTAACTAAAGCAAATTTTGTAAATAGGAGTAGATCAGTTTTTTTTCCTATAATTTTTTTTTTATCCCACGGTTTTTTCCCATTATTTATCACCCAGTGCTCCAGTCCTGGGGTCCCGCTCTCCCTCTGCCAGCACTGAAACCCAAGCCTCCTTCATGTTAGGGACTGAGCAGGCCCTTCTTTTCACCTGATATGGCGTGGTTTCTTTTTTGTTTTGTTTTTTTTGTGTTTTTTTTACGTGTCCTGTTTGGCAGTGTGGAGCTCAGAATTGGTGTCTGAGTACCAAGTAGAAGCCCAACAGATTTACTTTCACAAGCGGAGCAGTACAGCTTTTGCTATAGTACTCCACTTGATTTATGTCTGAAAAATCTTTATTATGAATTGTTGGGGTTTTTATTTCCTTATGTTATGGACATGGAGACGGAAAATTAAGGAGAAGAAAGAAGGAAGATGAAGAAGAGAGGTAGGAAACAAAATGTCATGAGAGAGGGTGAGTTGAAAATACAAGAGAGGAAGGGGAACAAAGAAAACACAGGAAAACATTGAAGTCTGCCTCCATACCCACAGGACGGCAGAGAGAGGGGGAAAAACAAAACACGAAAAAGGAACATCGACAAAACCAACCAAACATCGTGAACTAAGAATTACACAACCACATCACACAAGAATAGATATAAAAATACAACAACAATGTCACAGAAAAACTCATGGTACCGATTAATCAAGCTCTAGTAATGATAACCTCAGCCCAAGAATATATCCTTAAACACCAGAGACCCCACATCTATGTGTGTGTGTTAGCATGCTGGTGCATATAAGGTTTCTCCATAAGAGTGTTCGATAGTTGGTGTGAGAAGACATCAATCCGTCCCCCAGGAATCGATGCAGACATGAAGGAGATCG
The DNA here is from genome assembly GCA_963556495.2 of Valencia hispanica. NCBI lineage: Eukaryota > Metazoa > Chordata > Actinopteri > Cyprinodontiformes > Valenciidae > Valencia > Valencia hispanica. Next base: position 15,165,625 of record OY747714.1, on the reverse strand, counting down.
GAGCAAAGACGTCCAAAGGACCGCCAGAGCCCCAGGCGGGGCCGACCGCATCCCCCAAGAGAGGAGAAAAGGAGAACCCCAGGGGAACATCCAGCGGCCACTATGCAGGGGCCCGGGGGGCAGCAGTGACGAGCCCACGGGCTCCGCCAGCAACCGGCCGCGCCGGGGTGGGCCGGTCAACGGACCGGGGGAGCCGGGGCCCAGGGACACCCCACCCCCCAGCAGGCACCCGACAAGGGACCGGCCGACGAGGGGCCCCCGGCACTGCACGCGACGCCTCCGCCCTAGGCCAATCCCCACCGCCAACATCCCAGCGCCCCACCAATAGCCCCAGGGGACGGACATCCCCAGGCCGGGCTCAGTCAGCATCTGGACGCCAAGTTGTACCAGCTCCCGGGTCCTGATCCCGCGCAAAACGCAGGGCGCCGAGACCAGGCATCCAACGAGGGCCAGGGCCGGTCCAACCCGCCAATGAACCGGCCACGCACGGTGCGCACAGAACAGGTGATCAAACGAGCAGAGACGCTGGATCCGCATCCCGCCGAGCCACCGAGCAGGCACCACCCAACAATCCCAAACCCGGCACCTCTAAAAGAGGTGCCCCAACCAACCAAAGGAAGATATCGGCCCAGCGCATCGGCCGACCGACACACCGGCCCCCCCAGGCCCGGCCAGGCACCCACCAGGTCCGAACCGGATTGACCACCGGCGCACCGGCAGGCAGGGGCCCCCGTCACCGGCGGGGAGTGACGGAGGGGAAATAGGCCCCCCATTAAGTGTAAGGCCTGAGGTGCGCCAGGCGAGGGGGCAGACCAAGATCCAACCTGACAGGTAGACAAAGACATACAGACACAGTCATACGTTCCCTCCCTCTTAAACACATACATTCTCACTGACTCACCAAGACACGCAAAAAAATGACGCTGTACCCTCACTCACACACCCCATGCACACTTTATGCTCCCAGGTCCAGGTACTGATGCCCCAGTAGAGCCACCAGCCCCCGGACCCAGGAGGTGGACCCCCTACCTTCTAGGATGGAGACAAGCAGACCGCCAAGGGCCCCACAGTGGCAAAGCAGCCCGAAAGCCCAGGACCCAGACCAGACCGCCTCTCCTCCTCCGGACCCCAACCCCTGATGGCCCGTAGCGAACAGGGGTGGGAAAAGACCCCTAGCCTCCATCCTCCCGCTCGAGTATGGTGTTGATGCGTGTTGTTATAATGTGCATTTAAAACAGAGGGGTGGGATGTGGGGGAGGCAGCCACACATTCCCCAACCCCCACCCTGAGCCCTCAGTGTCTATATGTGGTTTAACAGTGGGCACCGGCACCAGAGGTGAAGCTGATTGTACCGCTCCCCCTCTGGATGCCAAAAAGTGTGCCCACCCCAAAGTCCCTACATATGTGTCGTGTGAAAATATTATAAGTGGGATTGTCTAAGTTGTATATTAAAATTGGGACCCAGGACACCACGGGACAGCGAGGAGGGAAGCCCCTCGGCGTGGTTTCCCCGGCATGACGTAGCGCGTGGAAGCATCACGTTATTCCAGCCAGATCCTCCCCAACCCTTCAGGCCCCCTGGCCGGCCAGGAGGAGGCAGTATATAGCCCCAGTGCATGTTTTTGTGGGAGTAGCTCACATTAGCTGCTCAAGGGAACACGGAGAGACCATGCAAACTCCACACAGAAAGGCCCTTTCCCCAACCCCACCCAGGGTGTTGGTGCCGATGATGCCGGGGAACAGCACCCACAGCGTCCCTGGCTGTAATTGAACCCAGGACCTTCTAGCTGTGCTACCAGCTGCGCCACTGTGCTCCCCATTTTTTTCCGTATAATTTAAGAGACTAAAAATACTGAAATGGTTTCTTCTGCTCAGCATTTTTCTTCTGGTTTCATCTTTGTTTAATACATAATGGCAGACATAAATCTGTTGTGTGTTTGTAATAAGTGTCACTGACTTTGTTTCTCCTCTCTTTATGAATTTATTTAGATTGGGGCATAATGTTGCATTTTCAGATCTCTAAACCTATTTCATTTTGTCAAATAGGTTATATTTAAATGATATCTTCACTGTAGAGATTGGTGTGGTGAGTGAAGTTTAAGTTAACTTTCTATCACATGTATAAAACGTACATGGTTTTGTTAAGCTGCCTGACCCACATGCATGAAACTCTCAGGAGGCAAATCAGATTTCAAAGGTTTATTGAAGATTATATCAATGAGAGGGTGAGATCTGGAACCGGGAACTGCTGGGGACCGGGAGCTGGAACACTGCAATGGCAGGAGAACTTTAGCGGAAGTCTGGATACATGCATTACATAGAGTGATGATGTTAGTCTTACGGTAGATGATGGCGGGAAATGCCAGGGGGGAGTAAGTGGAATCTGGGAGGATGGTTGTGTGGCGGCTGAGCAGGTGATGATGATGATCCGGAGACTGAAGGTAAGCTGAGATGTGAGTATTGTTTAAACTTTGGAGATGAAAGAAGTTGATGATGAGCTTATAATTAGTCATTGTAGGGCGGACAGGAGTCACATGAATACTGAGGTGATCGTGGAGGCTAATGGAGTGAGAAGAGATGAAATTGGAGGATGAAGATGACACAGGAAACTAGGCTGTCAGTCGTGGAAGGTGAACCGAGAACAAACTTGAACTGAGCCGAGTGGAAACTTGGAGTGAGGTAGATGTGAGCGTGAAGACCTGGAGAAGAGACGAGGAAGGTAAGTTTCTAAATATCAAACTCAAAGGGAAAATCTTCAGAATAATCTTCATAAATGAGGAGCTCAGGAACTCAGTGGCATGGTGTACCAGGTTTAGGTTAACACTCAGGCGTTGAATGGCTGGCTGCCAGTTCCCTTTATCCTCTGGTTGATGATCATTTGCAGGTGTGAAGACGCATACCTACAGATCTCCGCCCACCAGGACTGAGAACCTCCGCTGCGCCCTCCAGTGGAAAACCTGTGAAATGATGTGAGAGCAAAAAACCACTACAGACCAAGAACCCAATGTTCTAACACAAACTCACTCTGTGATTTAACAGGAAGGATGAAAATTGCTTTTATTATTTAAACAAGTTGTCTTTGTCTGATACAAAAAGGTATTAAGCAAAAATGAAAAGAAAACTGATAAGTGGGGAAATACTTTTTCACTGCAATGTGGACACAACTACACCCAATTTACATGTAAAAACCTAACCAAAATAGACTGAAAAATAAATGTAGGTATAACACATTATCAATAAAATTAATATGTACCTGAAAAAGAAAAAGCTGACAATAAATGAAAGAGTTTATGAACAGTAAAGAAAAAGGATTGTTCAGTCACCTTGAGCGTTTTTACAGCAGAGTAGCGAACTGAGGCCTAAAACAGAAATTGCACTTTATTAGATATAGTAACAACATCACTTAGGAAAAATTCTAACTAAACATCTTAAGTTTTGATTACAAATGTCATAGAAATGGAAGATTAGGAAAGGACAAAACTCATATTACATGTTTTTATTATTGGTTATTTATTTAACATGCAGTCAACAAGCTCAACAAGCAACCGACATAAACTTCACAGATTCACATAACTTAATTATGTTTTGTGAAATTCAACAAATGAAACTTTGAGAATGTAGACTTCTCATTGAGAATATTTATCTTTATCTACAGCATTCAAATGAAAAAAAGGGATGTACTTACATATCAAGCCCAGCACACAGAGCAAAGAGTTGCCCATGCTTACACCTAACACTTAAAACGTGACAATCTACTTTTGAGGAATATTTTCAATTTGTAACAGAAACAGGTGAAACTATGTGTTGAGGAGAAAGTCTAACTCTAAAATGATTATCTGTTCTCTGTACAGTGTTTTTACCACTGTCACTTCCTTCTTTATTTTTGACCCAGCCCTGGCTTCTACAGTATTTCCTGATGTTGCATGTCTTCTCCAGTTGCTAAAATATCTTATTAAATTAAAATCTTGATATAAAAAAGACAAAGATGAACTAGGCAGCTTTAGGACTGTATAATATTTGCTCTAAGAGAAAAGAAGATGAGTGTCATCATCTTGTGTTAAACCAGACTGTTTTTGTCATGTTTTCTTATCTTCCGAACTTTAACCCATTTGTAATTGGAGTTTTAATGTTAACATAAACAATGACATTCAGTTTGCACATTATTTCTTAATAAAATCTACTAAACATGTTTTTTATATAATGGGAAATAAAGATAGTCTGAAAGTCTATATGTAAAAACAGACGTCAGTCACTAAAATAATATCTCACATGGGGTCCAGTAAAACTGTCATATTATGGATTATTATAACTGAGTAGTTTGACAAAGCTGTTATTTACTATAAGCTTTCTTTGACACTCCCAGTTAAAACAGTATGAGCTTCAGGTTTCTTCACTTCCTTATTTATCTCTTCTTCCTCCTTCATCTTGAGGTTTGTACTAATTACTTAAACAACGGTGTTGCTATGTATCATAGTTTTCCCTAGTGACTTTGGTGCCAGTTTTCCAGATGTCCATATTGATAACTACACAGATTACCAGTCAGAGTAAGTTCATGTTTGAGTCTAGATTTTTAAATCTAGGAGAACCTAGATAGGTGCCCAGCAGTCACAAGGGAGGTGTGAGATAATTTATTCAACATTACAATTGTGTCTTAGCTCGAGTCTTATTTCGTCTTCTCATTCTCCTCCTCCTTCATCTTCCTCTTTTTCTAACACGTCTTCAGTGCATCTCTTCTGCTGAACACCAACAAATACAGAAAAAAGAAACTCAAACAGACCATCTAGAATGTATTTTATTCAACTAAATGTCAGACAAACACACTGATCAACATTTATCACTGCTTTGGCAGACTAGGTCAAAATGTAATGAACTGTGGAATTGAAGAAAAAACGGAAAACAATCTTTCTTCACTCATGTAAAACAAAAGCGTGTGTATGGGTAAAATCTAGTTAGATGAGAATTTTTTTTTTCTTGCCAGGGATCCTCCATTCAAAACTAAATGCATTTATATACAGGGAAAGTAATCCCATTTCATTTTCACTTTCAAGAATAATTCAACATCAAACATGTCCTGAAATAACATGGCTACTTTTACTATCAGAGCAACAACTGCATAGATCTGGTGTGGACAGATGTTAACTAAAGGTTAAGTACAACATCTCTAATCTTTTCACAATAAAGAGAGAGAACACCATCTCAAAAAAATAAAATATCAAAAAGAAATGTGACTAAGTCACATTATGTAGGAGCTAATAAAAAACCTCAAAGATTTTCCATCAACATAACATTAAATCTGAAAAGTTATCTGTATAGTACAGTAGAATAATCCTGGAGTGTCCTGGGAACATGAAGTAAAAACTGCTGTCCCTAATTGTCATTTGCACCAGAGTCTTATATTGTAAATCAAGAGAGTTGTGTGTTGGTTTTATTTCTCCATGACTTCTGCTATGTGTAACTCCCTTCTATGAATTGTGCATTCTGGGATTCCGAGTTCTTTACTAGTTTTTTTTTTTTCTTGTCTTTTTTGCAGTTAAGTCATTTTTGTTCTCTGTGTTAATAAGGTCGATCCCCATAAAAACAAATGAATACAAAGGAGCTGCAAAGTGAAAACAAAACTTTAATAACATTATAAAACGTTTTATTCTGGTATAGCCATCCCATTTTTGGTGCTTGTTCATTCTTGTTCTGGGTGCATGCTAAACATCTGTAAACACAGTTAGGTTGGGACAAGTTGTGAAATCAGTGAAATGTGACGATCAAATAATGAAGAAAGGGGTAACAAAGGAGATCAAATGGTATAAATATCTTGTCTTTGACATGGACAATATAAAGTCAGATAACCACACACACTTGCCCTCCTAAGGAAATGTTAGAGGGCCGCTAACACTTAGATGCTATTCCAACTCCAACTCGCCACGGAGACGTAGCCGAGACTTGGCTGCTTTTATACGCCACAGCGGCAGTGGAGCTGACATCACACATACCGGCTAACATCACATATCACCCCTTAGCTAACAGCGGTGGACGATTCAAATTCAAATGTAGTGCAGACTTTTGTTTAGAGATGAAAGAAAGATTTGGGTGCTATCGGAAAGCTGTGAAAGCTCTAAATGATTTTCTGATATCATTCCTTCTAACTCTCAAGCCATGCATGTTTTTTTTTTTTTTTTCAAAAATACATACATGTTGTAAATGTTAATAAACCTGTTCTTAAGACCTCAAAAGAACATTGTAATAGGTTTTGAAACATATTTGGAGCGGGTGATTATCCCTATGGGCCTCCTTTCTCTCTTCTCTTCAGATTCATTCATTGTAAATGTTCTTTAATTTCTTTAGGAGCTTTTCCCATTAACCAGCTTGTATCGTCTGAGTAAAAATTGGAGTTTAGCTTCGGGTGTTGTCTAAAAAGTTGTTAACATGCTGCTTTGCAGCCACTGCTGTCAAAGATCTTCGTTTTCTAAGGATCTGGGACATGATGTAAACTGCAATGTGATGAAGCTTTCTCTTTTGTAGCTCCTAGACTCTGGAACTTTTTCCCTTTCCAAATCAGGCAGGCTTGACTCACTTACTGATTTTTGAAAAACATACTATTATTGCGTAACTTTCATCCCTGTGTGTGATGTTGGCTGTTTTGAGTTTTGCTATTTGTTGTACCCATTTTATTTGTTTTATGTAATTGTTAAAGGCCTCAAGGAGGTCTGTATTTTTGCAGGAAAATACAAGAAAGACACGTGAGATGTGATCTGTCGGCAGGCAGGCTCTAGTCTGATTTATTAACAGAAAATCATCATCGTTTACAGCTCAGTTCTATTTCACAATACTTATTCTTAAACATGAACTTAACTTCCACTTTTTTTTTTACTGCATCCAGTCTTATGTAAAGAAAAATAAAATGTTTATTTTTAACCAAACATTTACCTTAATTTAGAGCATTTCAGGTACTCTTATGCTACAGCTTTAAGCTTGAAAATTAAATGCATCACGATTACTGCAATAATTTACCTGCTCCCTTTTCAACAATGTACGAAGCAACTTCAAGAAACAGCATATTAACTAGCTTTTCATAGCAAACACATGAATACACAGTCTCTGTAGATTCAATTAAATTGACTTTTAAACACGAACCTAGAAAACCTTGTCATTAAAAAAAATATACACATTAAATCCCAAAAAAATTAAAAAATTAAACATGTCCTGAATCCTCATTTAAGCTAAATTAAACATGCTGAGGTCAGCCATCTTTACCCAATACACACTAATGGAGAGGCCAGCTCACTCGTGCAGAACTCATTATATTTTAGTAACCCGAAACCTTACTTTCAGCCATAAAAGTAATAAATATTTGGGACAAAAGGAGTTTTTATAACCTTAAGAGTCATTTGAGTCTAAACTGCTCATGCTACTAACCTGTATTTCTGCAGGAAAATACAAGAAAGACACGTGAGATGTGATCTGTCGGCAGGCAGCCAGGCTCTAGTCTGAGCCTCCAGCAGACGGAAACACCCAGCACACACCTTGGATAAACTCCCTCCGCTGGTCAATCACAGGAACTACAACTCTGATGCAAATCAATGCAAAATATATTGGGATTTTTTCATCAACAAAACAAAAATTATCAAATGTCCTTTTAATGTGACTACATCTAAGGGTATCACATAATTCTTTTTCCAACAGTGAACAGGTGTCATTTTTATTATTGTGTTTGATGTGCTCCATAAATATAGTGGTATGGCAAAATCGTTCAAGAAACCAATGTGAAAACCTGTAAAACTGAAAAGTTCCACCGCTTTAAAGTACATTTTTATTAGGACAACTACCAATTTTTAATCGTAGTTATTTCTGCTTATATGTACTGATATGTTAAGGCCTTTGGCTTGTATGTTTCTAAAATGGGTTGGACATTTCTGAAGCCCGGTGTTTCACTTCCCATTGTTCAACATGGGCATACACTCTGACCACATAATAAGGGGCCATATATTGAAGTTGGTGGTTACATCCGCTTACAATGATGCAATAAAAAATGTGCATGTTGTGCTGCCAGTGGATCATTGAAGTAACTTTTGTACTATAGTCCACTAGTAGTCCTGTTTTCAGTATTTTACAGTGGCTTGCAAAAGTATTCGGCCCCCTTGAACTTTTCCACATTTTGTCTCATTACAGCCACAAACATGAATCAATTTTATTGGAATTCCACGTGAAAGACCAATACAAAGTGGTGTACACGTGAGAAGTGGAACGAAAATCAAACATGATTCCTAAAAGTTTTTACAAATGAATAACTGTAAAGTGGGATGTGCGTAATTATTCATCCCCCTGAGTCAATACTTTGCAGAACCACCATTTGCGGCAATTCCAGCTGCCAGTCTTTTAGGGTATGTCTCTACCAGCTTTGCACATCTGGAGACTGAAATTCTTGCCCATTCTTCTTAGAAAAACAGCTCCAGCTCAGTCAGATTAGATGGACAGCATTTGTGAACAGCAGTTTTCAGATCTTGCCACAGATTCTCGATTGGATTTAGATCTGGACTTTGACTGGGCCATTCTAACACATGGATATGTTTTGTTTTAAACCATTCCATTGTTGCCCTGGCTTTATGTTTAGGGTCGTTGTCCTGCTGGAAGGTGAACCTCCGCCCCAGTCTCAAGTCTTTTGCAGACTCCAAGAGGTTTTCTTCCAAGATTGCCCTGTATTTGGCTCCATCCATCTTCCCATCAACTCTGACCAGCTTCCCTGTCCCTTCTGAAGAGAAGCACCCCCAGAGCATGATGCTGCCACCACCATATTTGACAGTGGGGATGGTGTGTTCAGAGTGATGTGCAGTGTTAGTTTTCCACCACACATAGCGTTTTGCATTTTGGCCAAAAAGTTCCATTTTGGTCTCATCTGACCAGAGCACCTTCTTCCACATGTTTGCTGTGTCCCCCCCATGGCTTGTGGCAAACTGCATACGGGACTTCTTATGGTTTTCTTTTAACAATAGCTTTCTTCTTGCCACTCTTCCATAAAGGCCAACTTTGTGAAGTGCACCACTAATAGTTGTCCTATGGACAGATTCCCCCACCTGAGCTGTAGATCACTGCAGCTCGTCCAGAGTCACCATGGGCCTCTTGGCTGCATTTCTGATCAGCGCTCTCCTTGTTCGGCCTGTGAGTTTAGGTGGACGGCCTTGTCTTGGTATGTTTACAGTTGTGCCATACTCCTGACATTAGATTACACACAGGTGCACTCTATTTAGTCATTAGCACTCATCAGGCAATGTCTATGGGCAACTGACTGCACTCAGACCAAAGGGGGCTGAATAATTTCGCACACCCCACTTATCAGTTATTCATTTGTAAAAACTTTTTGGAATCATGTATGATTCACTTCTCACGTGTACACCACTTTGTATTGGTCTTTCACGTGGAATTCCAATAAAACTGATTCATGTTTGTGGCTGTAATGAGACAAAATGTGGAAAAGTTCAAGGGGGGCGAATACTTTTACAAGCCACTGTATGTCACTGACATCTCGACAGCTTGTTACAGCAAAGCAATGTGGAAATACGAGGGCAGGGAATATGTTATAAAGAGACGGGTTAAACCTCGCTAACTTTGAAGAGAAATCCAATCTTGAGCTGAAGCTTGTCCTCAGACACATAGAAACAAGGAACAGTACAGAAGACTCACATTCAGTCAGGTGTCCTCTGTGACACAAAGATGAGTATAAAGAGAGAATTTTTAAATAAAATTTAGTCTATTTTTAAAATTTCAGAAACAAATATCAAACATTGCTGATTGACAATAAAAGATCACTTCAATCCAGCTATCTAAATAGATCTAGATTTCAGAATGGGGAAAGAAAATCTGCCAATTTACAATTAAGTAAATGACAAGCCAGCATCAATATTATCAACTTGTATTTATGTATACATGTATGTAATGTATGTAGGTAGCTATGTTTTTTCTTCTCAATTTATTATTTACTGTTAGTAAATAAAATTCATTTATTAATTATTATCATATGAAAAAACACCTCCAAAAAAAAAAAATAAGCAGCTGAAATACCTCCAACCTAATTAACCTACAGAAGAAGTCTTGAAGAAAACGAAGAATTATCTTCCAAGATGCTTGGCAGTCCCTGGAGGCAAAGGCAACTAACCATCAGCTCAGTGGTCTGAAATATGTTGACAAACAACTCAAGATTTATGGAACAGATTCTTCAATCTTCCCTACTAGTTCTTTAGATTAAACTCTAATATTTTCACTAATTGAAACAATGAACTGAACTTAATGATCTGTTTAATAAGTAGGATCAATTAGAATGTAAGTATGGTTGAATCTGCGATGGACTGGCAACCTGTCCAGGGTGTACCCCGCCTCTCGCCCCGTTACTGCTGGAGATAGGCACCAGCCCCCCCTGCATAGGATGGATGGATGGATGGATGGATGGATGGATGGATGGATGGATGGATGGATGGATGGATGGATGGATTCAAATAAAAAGATTTTTTTGTAAAGTGCCTTGAGATGACATGTTGTAAACTGGTTCTAGTAGTGCTGTCTCTGTGGGACCTGAGGCTCCAGCACACTGATTCATCATATGAACGCTGACGCTTGAAACAGTTGTATAAGTGTATTACAGTTATGTATAAAGCATTTAATTGCATCTGATTTTATTCAAATCACCACCTCCATGCATAAAGATCCTGGGCCTGGATTCAAATCCAGCTTCCTGCTACAAGGTGTTACCAGCTGTTTCCCCATGCAGACTGTTTTTGCAACAATCCTATATAAAAATGACATCCGTCTGTACTTACAGAATATATCTCAAGAATGCAGCAGCATGTTTTGTTTTTCTCGATTGCACTTCTTTTTTTTTTTTTTGACCACTAGTTGTCCTACTCAAGCAGTGTCATTGAAGCCTCCAGTAATGAACCATTTTCTAAATCGAGTCCTGAAGATTTAACAACCTCTCAGTCAGTTATTACTCTTTGCAAGTCATTTTTCCTCCTCAGTTACTCTATCTTACTGTGTAAGTAGTGTGTAAGTGGAACATCGCTAACACAAAACAATAGTACATTTATTTAATTGAACTCTAACATGTGGATATTTTACAGGTGAAGTCACTCTAAATATTAAATGTTTTATCAGATGGACATAAACTAAACGATTTCTATCCTAACGTAGAGCACCGATAATGTTTTACCCATAAGATTGTTCTTTGTTGCTGTATTTAGAAAAAATTAAACTGGGTCAACATCAATAACATCTACACATTGTATGAGGTTACCGTCACCACATTGTCTGAGGAGGATTTTCTGAAATGACACTGTCCATGTCGGACTCATGTTAGGTAACAAGCTCCTGCTGTTGTCTTTTGTAACCTATGTCACTGTTAATTCTTTATCCACTATTTGGATCAAAATCAACATGATAGCAAGCGCCCACCCTTAAACTGGGGAGAACCAGTGAGCATGCTTATGACACCTGTGTTCAAAGTTCAAATATCTGCTACAATATTGGAGGCTCATAGTGTATCACCTTCTAAAGCAAAGAACCTTAAATTTATACAGAGATTACAAGTGAGAGCAATTTTTACTGTGTGCATACATGAACAGGTAATTTATGTATCACCAGAAATATTGTTATTATGCAGTATTTTGGGCTGGATTGGAATAACAGCAAAACAAGAGTTTGGACAGGATTACCAAGGTTATAGTTACTAAAAATAAGTGAAAAAATCTGTTGTCATAATGTAAAATAATACTGACCTAAAAGACAGACAAAACATAAAACAGCTTTTATTTGTTGTTTATTTTGCCTTCCTTTGTTAAACACGAACATTCTTAACATTTTTGTTCTCGTTTTTAGGAAATACTTGATGTACGTAAATGAGCTCAATAGTTTCTCACATTCTCTGATTTTACCAGGTTTTCATTCCACAACTATTCAAGTTAAACCACATCTTTGTGACAGAAGTTTGGGCGGCGTAATTAGCCTGGAATACATTGTTGTTTTTAACCATGTGCAATTTTAAACCAAAAAGGCTTTATTGTATTTAGTAGACTAAAGCAAGCATCAAGCCTTCAGTCAGGCAAAACGAATATATCTGCTGCCAAACAGTGATCACACTTTTTTTATTGTCTTCTTGTTTTGTTGATGATCTCTTTATGAACCTGGAAAAAAAAAATCACAATAAACATTTGAAGAACAGATAAAAAATTGTCCATCATTGGACAAAAAACTGTGATCTAAAAATAATTTTCTACTCTGTATAGAAGTTGTTGTAAAAAAAAAAACCCCAACTAATTTACAGTGATGAAGTTAACAAAATTTTCATTTAATTGGCTCATAAAGAAGAAGATTCTCTTTTAACTAGGTTCAATAAGCTGTCCCAATTGGAGTCCTTTCCTACTTTCCTAATTTTATTCAGCAAATATTGCTTTGCTTTCTGGACACAGAGCAGGAGGTGGGAGAGAGGAGGATGGTAGCAAAGCTATCATCACTGATGGACAATGACTCCCACCCCCTGCAGGACACCGTCACTGCACTGAGCAACTCCTTCAGTGATAGACTCCTTCACCCTAAATGTGTGAAGGAGAGATATCGCAGGTCCTTCCTTCCTGCTGCAGTCAGACTGTTTAAAGGAGGGGTATTATGCAAAATGGACTTTCTGAAGCTTAATATCCCAAGAACCTGTCTTTCCCTCATTAAAAACATACCTGAAGTGTTGCTCTGACCCATTCACTCATGTTAGAGTAATCTTTGAGTCTCTGCTGGTAGTTCTCGCGGTTGCTGAAACGCCTGCTCCCACCTATCCCCGCCTTTTCCACCCATCTCCTCCTCCGACCTTACGTACTCAGCCGAGCGCCTCGCCCCTGCAGAGCTCCCCCACCCCTCCACACCTCACACAACTCCGACTGAGTCCCAGGTGCAGTTATTATAACACACCAGCTGCAGCTGCGCGTCTTTTGTGGGATTTTTTTTCCGACTCCGTGCATGCTGCGATGATGCACAGTATGTGACGAACTGAAAGGGGAGTGTCAGAAAGAGTAGGAGGGTCTTAGAGAGACACAGGCGAAAATCAAGGAGTCCAATACGGAAGTAAATTTCTTTAAGGTGGATTTGGATATATGACGGACTTTTAAAAGACTTAAGGTGTCAATTTTATTGGAGTGTGCTATAGAAGGGTAATATGTGCCTGGAAGAAGCATAATACCCCCCTTTAACACCAGCACTGCTCCTTGTGAACCACACACACACACGCCAAGGACTAAGTTTAATATTGTTCATATATTGTTTATTTATTGTATGTATTATTTACATTGTTATTGTTATCATAATTATTTTTTGTTTGTTAACTTTCCGCTATGCTGCTGCAACACTGAGAATTTCCCCATTGTGGGACAATAAAGGTCTATCTTATCTTATCTTTAATAATTAGTCTAATCCAACACAAATGAACTGTGACTTCTGATAGTAATGTCACTATTCCCAAATATTCCCAAGGTAATATTAGTTTTGTGATATAAAAGACGCTCCTCATTGCCTTTGAACCATTTATTCACTTAGAAATATGACTTCCTCCAACATTTAAAATCCAATCAATATGAAGTTTTAACTGGATGTTCTTATATAACATAAAGATGTTTGCTGTTAGTTCATGAAATGCAACGTAACCTAACATTAAATTGTATTACAATGACATCTGTGTTGGTTTAATCTGCTCTAACCATGATAAAGATATTTTTTTAAATATATAATAATAATATAATATATAATAATAACAGAAGACATTATTAAATGGAACCACTGTTATTTAGTACCTGTGTTTTTTTCTGAAATCACATCATCCTATTCAGGAATCTCGTCCAGATCTTCATGTTGTCCTTTCCACATGATCATGGAAAACACTTCTGTTTTATCTTTATAAATGTATAATGACCACAATATATTTAAATCTATCTACATGTTTCTCTATAACAATCATTGTTTTTATATTTTGCTTATATTATATTATATTTTGCTTACTTACTGGTCTTGAGAAGGTCTTTGCAATGAATCGTAGACGTAACATTAACATAATCCTCTCCCTGCTGAACTGTAACAATAAATTATTGACGCCGTTGTTTATCACAGTTATTGTATGAATACAGCGCTTCATTTAGTTCTTTTATAATGAGTTCATTGTAGAGTACTCTACATGTCAAGTCCATACCATACCATTTACAGGCCCTCTTTTTGTTTCATAAACACAAAGGTCTCCTACGGGATGGTAAAAACCCTAGTTAAATTTATCATCACACAGCATAATTCATTCAGTGACATATTTTATGAAATGCCCTTCTGCTGTTTTATCAAAACAGATGTGAAGGAAATTAAGCAATCACGGTTATTTTTAACTTTGTTTAACTTGTGAAATAAACTTGGGTTTAAGCATGTTCACCGGAATGGAAAACGTACAGGTCAGCTGCAGATTTTATCAGAGCATGAGTTCAAGAGACGGTCACAGGATATAGGCTGAGTGGGTGTCACGAGATGCAGATTCAGTAAAGGTAATACGTTCCATTTGTACCATTTGTTTTCCTATAGTGGGGATTAAGTGGAGGAATACTGAATCCACTGTGGAATGTGGGGAGTGACCTAACTGTGTTATAAAATTCGTTTGTAAGTTTGATTTTGTCAGACAGACCAGGATTCTGTCTCTCCTTGCATGCAAGAATAAATTGCTAAACTTTCTCAACCGTCTTTGTTTAAAGTCAGCTGTTCTTACATCTGCCAGCTCAACAGAGTTAATGCTTAAGATAATGAGTAAGCTTGGAGAACTGGATATTATTAATGTAAATAGTTCAAGATTATATGATCCAAAATTCCCAAAAGAACTTGTGCAAACGTGCAGAGCAGAACAAAAACACCAACAAAAAAACACTGACCATGGAGGAGAGATGAATATACTTGGTCATTCTGGTTCATTGTCTGCGGTGTAACACAACCTTTTTAACAAAATAAAATAGAAAGATGCACATTTAAGACTGATTTTGGGTTCAGTCATGCTGCAATGCAGCCAATGTCTGGCCTGTATCTGGAAAGAGTAAAACATTGAACATCCTGAAAAGGAGGTCTCCCCTTCTGACTTTCTGAATTGACACAAAAAGAATAAAATAATAATAACTCCGACTCCAATAAGTGATCCAATGATTAAAAGCAGTGGAAATGAAGAGCTTTCAAATCCGGATACAGCTGTTGTAAGAGGGGAGAAAGATTCTCATTGAATACAAATGTCAAATTAATTTTCAGTTTTCAAAAGATATTCTAGTATTATTCAAATAAATCAATTATTTTTTTACTATTCTCACCTTTAACTGCCATCCAGCTCTGTGGTGAAACCTTTCCTGAATGTTCACACTTGTAGAAACCTTCTTCTGACTGAGACACTGCAGAGATCTTCAGCTCCCCTCTGCTGTCATTTTGGACCAGTTTGTCATTGTGATAGAAAAACACATTAGAAAGTGCATTTTGTCCTCTCAGTCTGCAGCTCAGACTAACAGAAGCTCCCTCAGTCACAGGATGGACAGGGCTCACCAGGAGAAGATCTCCATCTGGAAAACAGTCAGAGAATATTAAGTTTCAGTCAGAAATCAGCTGCTGTGGAGCTTTAGAAAAAGCTCAGAGCTCATCATTATCGTCTGTCATTCTAAATCTGCAGCTTATGTTTCGTAAATAACATTTACCAAATAACAGATTTCACAAAGTTCTGTTTACTGCACTTTAAAAAGTTAATGTCATTTTTATTGATTATTTTTATTTGATTGTATGGAAACAGTTTGTAGTGTTGAAGAGCTAGTTTATGATAAATCACAGCACACCGCTTTATAGGAAGAGTAGACGTTAAAGGTACATGATGATCCACTCATTGTCCGCCAGGTGGAGCAGTCTGATAACTTTGACCTGTTGTTTAGTTTTACAAACTCCTTCACAATCCACTGAGGAGAGTCTCCTTCACAGTTTATCGAGACAGACTCATAGATGAAGTGTTGCTCTCTATCAGTACTCCGTGTGAGAGACGCTGCTGGATGGGATCCTGAAAAAAAAACGTAAATAATAATCAACATAAACAGACGGATAACTGTCTACATACAGATTTCCTCCTTATCTATATTTATTACTAAGGATTATAACATTTACTCTGAGGTTGTGTTTCCTTCTCCTTAAGAAATATTTTTTATCCTAAAATATATTCATATTTCTTTATATGCTGTTCATTCTAAACTTGTTTTGTTTCTTGTAATAAGTGCCTGACACTTCTTCACACTCAATCATCAATATCTACATAACTCGTTTAGAAAAAAAACAAATCGTTAACTGCTTCAATCAAAACAACCCACAGCTAAACCAATGCTTAAAATACATCCTTTCCAGTAGAATTATGGGTAATGTTTATGGATACAATGTGAATACCCAGTAGACACATGTCAATCATACCTTTATATGTAATTAATCATTTTCTTATCAAATTATATCAGTTAAGCTGTAGGAGCATAAACAATATCTTTGTTATTTGAGAAAACACTGAAGAATAAAATAAAAAAATACTAAAAATACTAAACAAAGTGTCTCCTATAACTACAGGTTTAAAACTAACAAATCTAAATAAGTAAATCTAAAACAATTAATAAAGTAAATATTACTTTGTTTTCCCTCAACTAGAAACAGAATTAAACAAAAATAAAGATACTAATCAGTTAGTCAGAGTTTGAGTCTGTGTTCACCAGGCTGCTCCTAAATGCATCATCCTCTGCAGCCCTTGGAGCTCTGGTTACTTCCTTTGCTTAAATAATCTGCCTCCTGTCAGATTGTCTGAAGCCATTTTCTGTCTCTCAGTTCCAGCCTCCCTAATTCTGATTTCAAATCAGCTTCAAGAAACAAGACTACATGACTAATCTTTATTACATATGTTAAGACATTTTTGTTAAACTCTCTGAAACCCCATCTGCTATTCCTCCACAATGATGCTGATGCTGCACTGGGAGGAAGTGTGGTTCCTGTCCTGTAAGTAATTGCATCAGTTACCAAAAAGCTCTAAAAATGTTTCTGTTTGATGTCAGTTATGGGTTTGTGGTCCACATTTCTTTTTCTTTTTTTTTTTCTTTGATCTTACTATGTTTTTCCACTGAATGGGGTTCTGATCTCTAGGATCAGTCAGCTTTCATAAAACATCACAGAATATGATCCTTAAACAAATCGGAACATCTCAGCTATCTCCTACTGGAAGATCCCCACATTCTTTGAACTTACACTAATAGACATGTTTTTAACTAAAGACTTTGGTGTGAACAGACCAAAACTTAACCAGTACATAATGGTGAGAAGGCAGAATGGCCGACCCCTGACCTTCTTCACCCAGGTTAGGTGACCAGTACATATTCCTGGCAGAACATGGATGAATAAATGAGATAACAGAAGACATGGCTGATAGGACGGAAACAAAACTGACCTGCAGACCAAACAAACTTTGGTTCACTGTAACCAGTGGAATAGTCTGGGTTTTTTCTGTCAGTTCTACACACATATCCTGTTATGTGTGTCTGTCCGTGAATGACGTAGGAGTCTTCTGCGGTCCCACTGGTGCTGTCAGGCAGCAGCACATAATTGTAGCTTCTGTGTGACAGATCAGGAACAGCTTTATACCAGTAGAACCTCCATCCTGCAGATGGACGTTCAACTCCACAGCTCAGAGTTACTGAGGCCCCAGGATTCAGCCACGAAGGAGAAACAGTCACGACAGGCTTGTGCTCTGTTTGATTTTTTTTTTAAACAGTTAAAACTTGTTAGTTGATGGCAAATATGTTCTTTATCAATCAATCAATCAAACTTCATTTATATAGCACTTTTCAAACAATTGCAACTCAAAGTATTAAATGACCCCACAATGACCTCATTCGTATCCCTCCCCCACATTATCAAAAGCATGATCACAGTTATACCCCCCCCCCCCCACACACACACACACACACACACACACACACACACACACACACCCAACCCTCATGTACGCACACACTTAAGAGCAGCAATAAAAGGACAGAAATTAAGCCATAGTTCCTCGCTTATAAAGAAGGATTAAAAGACAGTGATTGCAGTTTTGGTTAAAGTTTCTCTCTCTGAGCCTCAGGACCCATAACCAAAACTTCAGTTTTGTCCTGGTTGAGCTGGAGAAAGTTTTCTGTCTTCCTGGATTTGATGTCTAAAATGCAGTTAAAAAGTGCATTCATTGGTCGTGTGTCATCGGGAGACATGGAGATGTACAACTGTGTATAGTCAGCATAACTGTGAAAGTTAACTCCATGTCTTTTGATGACAGTGACAAGAGGGAGCATACAAAGGTTAAAAAGCACTGGGCCTAAATTTGAACCCTGGGGCACACCACATGTAATCCTGTGTACCATAGAGGAGCAGGTATCTAGACTTACCATAAAAGTCCTGTCTGTGAGATCTGATGTGAACCATTTATGATCAGCACCAGAGAGGCCAATTTGTTTTAAACAGGTTAAAAGAATAATGTGGTCCACTGTATCAAAGGCAGTATTAGATACAGTAGAACCAACACTGTCACCCTCTGTGCATCATAGTTTAATCTAAAATCATTTAAAATCTTCAAAAGTGACGTCTCTGTCCTGTGGTTCACCCTAAAGCCAGACTGAAATTTCTCCAGGACATTGTGTAAACCAATAAAATTATTAAGCAGAAATTAAAAGAAGATTTTCAAAAATTTTGCTTAAAGACTGTAAGTTTGGCTAGTTGGTGAATGTTAAAATTATTTAATTGTAAACTCTTCTTCAACAGGCATTAAGATCTAAAATCTCATAAAACAGTTGTTAGAAGTGTAAGAAATGTGTAATGTGAGAAGAAATAACATTAATTGCTGCAAAATTTAAAACTAAAGGATAATCATGGTAAAACATTATTCAAAGAGAATTAAATCTGTAAATATGTCTGGAATAATGTATTTATGATTTTCTAAAAATCTAAATAAATGTTTTTGAGAATATTCCATGAAGTGACAACCATCAGCCAACCTACAAATATTGCTGTTTTTAAAGATACAATGTGAAGTTTTCATCCATAAACACAGCTCTGAAAGTAATTAGTAAGCTAATGTGAGAATTGCTATGAAAGAAAGAAGAAACGATTCCTTACTTTGACAACGCAATGGTGTGTCGTTTAATCCTTTTTTTCTCTTCTCCACAACAGAAAGTAAAACAACCACAACACAACCAACATGGCGTAGCTCCGCCCCTCTCTCTCTCTACTCAGGGGAAAAGCCCCTGCTTAAAGAGACAGTTTTCTCAAATACAGGCTGCATAACAGAATGTGCAGCTACAAGGAATATGACTATAAAGTAATCCAAAAAGGCAAGAAGACAGAAGGCTAGTGCTGTCTGGTGAATTATGTCACCAAAGTCCACTACACATGCCCCCCCAGAATTCACCAGAAACTTAGGGCAGAGTGACCCTCAACGACAGGGTGGCCATAAGATGCAGCAACTACGGCTCCGACGGACAGATGCAGGAGAAAAGGGCTGGACAGAGGGAGTAACCAAACCCCTGGCCAGGGAGGGATCCGGTCGGGGCCGAAGGGGTTCAAAGAGGCCCGGTAACAAACCAGTTGTAGCAGGGGGACGCCCACGTCTGGGCGGCTGGGCTGTCTCCACTGATCTGTCCAAGTCCAGATGGGCTGGCTTAAGTCTATCAACAGAGATGAGGTCGGCCCTGCCACCAATGTCAACCACAAAGTGCTTGCCCCCCTTTTCAAGGACGCAGAAAGGTCCATCATAGGGACACTGCAGAGGTCCCCGGTGAGCGTCATGGTGAATGAAGACGTAGTCGGCGGACTGCAAGTCTGCAGGAGTGTAGGACTGTGGGAAACCGTGGCAGGAGGTAGGAACGGGCGTGAAAACACGTGCCGTGCTGACAAGGTCGGGCCGCTGGCGGGCCGCAGACCAGGGGGTGGTAGTGTCAGGGAAGAAATCCCCAAGCACTCGCAGAGTCTGGGAGTAAACCAGCTCTGCTGAGGAAGCCTGCAGGTCTTCTTTGGGTGCTGTCCTGAGGCCCAGCAGGACCCATGGGAGTTTGTCCACCCAGCCGCTGTCGTTAAGGCTGGCACGGAGGGAAGCCTTCATGGAGTGATGGAAGCGTTCGCATAAGCCGTTGGCCTGGGGGTGATAAGAGGTGGTATGGTCGAGCATTACCCCCAGGCTGGTCGCCACGGCGTTCCAGAGTTCCGAGGTGAACTGGGAGCCCCAATCTGATGAGAGATCAGATGGAGTGCCAAATCGGGCCACCCAAGTACCGATGAACGCCCGCGCCATCTCAGCAGTCGTTGCAGCCGCTAGTGGGACCACCTCCGGCCAACGGGTGGTCCGATCCACCATGGGGAGGAGGTATGTGAAGCCCTGTGAAGGGGGAAGGGGACCCACCAGGTCTACATTCACATGATCGAACCTCCTCTCCGGCATCGGGAAGTGTCCCAGTGGCGCCTTCGTGTGACGGCAGACTTTGGAACGCTGACAGTTGACACAAGTATCGACCCAGTGTTGTACATCTTTCTTAAGGCTGTGCCAGACGAAACGGGATGCCACCAACTTCTGAGACGGTTTCCTACCGGGGTGGGACAGGCTGTGTACTGCGTCAAAAACCTGCCTCCTCCATGTGGTCGGGACCACAGGTCTAGGCCGGTCCATGGAGACGTCGCACAACAGTGTGGAGCTCCCAGAGCCAAAAGTGATGTCCTGTAGCATCAAGCCCGTAACCGCAGACCGAAGGACCTGCACCTCAGAATCAACGGCCTGGTAAGCTGCCATGCGTGCATAGTCGAGTCCCAGGTGCACAACGCTGATTAAGGCACGAGAGAGGCAGTCTGCGACCGTGTTGGCCTTACAGGCGACGTGCCGAATGTCTGTGGTGAACTCAGAAATGTAAGAAAGCTGTCGCTGCTGACGGGCGGACCACGGCTCTGCCACCTTAGCCATGGCAAAGGTGAGCAGCTTATGATCCACAAACGCTGTAAACTGTCGGCCTTCCAGGAGTGAACGGAAATGGCCTACTGAAAGGTGCAGAGCCAGCAGCTCCCGGTCGAAAGTACTGTAATTAGGCTCATTGGGGCGTAACTGGCGGCTGAAGAAAGCAAGTGGCTGCCAGGCACCGCCCACCCACTGTTCGTGCACTGCGCCCACAGCATAATCCAAAGCGTCTGTAGTAATGGCAATTGGAGCCCCAGGTGTTGGGTGAGCCAGCATAGCGGCACTGGCGAGGGCAGCCTTGGCATCATTGAAAGCAGCAACACGCACCGCAGACCAGTCTACTAGGTGTTTAGGAGCTTTGCCCTTTAGAGCGTCATAGAGCGGGTGCATGAGCACAGCAGCCTTAGGAATGAAACGGTGATAGAAATTCACCATACCCAGGAACTCCTGCAGGAACCGCACCGTAACTGGCTGGGGGAAATCCAGCACTGCCAGATGATCCCCAGACGCTCCATGTTCTCAAACTCCGCCTTGGCGATGTTAAGTTTAACAGGGTCTAGGCGCCTTGCACGGGCATAGACCGGCAGCCCAGTGGTGGCAACATAGTGTTCCACCCCATGCTGAACTGTAGCAGATGAGAAAGTGGGCTCGGTCAGCGAAGGAAATGAGGCGAGCAGGCGGTGGAATGTGTCTGGATGAGAAAGTACGGCAGACAGAGACAACGAGTCCACGCTACCCAGTGTGCAGCTATATGAGGAGAAAGTGATAGCGTCGACTAAGCAACGGTTTTTTACATTGACTAACAGTCGATATGCACACAAAAAATCAGCACCCAAGAGAGGGAACGCTCACCTTAGCCGTGATGAAGTCCCAGCTGAACCTTTGGCCATCGAAACACAGGTCTACAGTGCGGGTGCCATAAGTCCGCATGGGAGTGCCATTTGCAGCTTCCAGGAGGGGGCCATTGCTGTCAGCCAAGATCTCCAGTTCCAATGCAGGCAGGATGCTCCGTTGCACACCGGTATCACACAAGAAACGTCAGCCGCAAATGGTGACAGAGATGAACAGTAGCCCACCGGCGTGGCTAGCGCTCAAGGCCACTACTGAGCGCCGGCCCTGCCCGGCGTAGCTGCATGGTGCACGGCAACGTTTGGCTGCATGGTAGAAAAACAGGCCGTTGTCTGGACACTGGCGGGATGACACTGGCGGGATGACTCTGCGGCTGCAGTAAAACCTGCATCCTCCCAAGCAGGTGCGACAGCAGGAGCAGTCCAGTCGGATGCAGCGGCCATGTAGGTGGAAAGCGCGGGAGTTGTAGCGCCGTGGTGTTGTCCAGCCAGGAAGAAACGGTCAGCCTCATAAGCCAGGGTGCGGCAGTCGGTGATGTCTGCGTTAGCCAAGGCGGCCCGTACATGTGGGGGAAGCTGTCTCAAGAAGAGCTGAGTGAAGAGGAAATCAAGGCGATGATCTCCCAACAGGTTCAGCATCCTGTCCATAAGCTCAGAGGGTTTCCCATCCCCCAGGCCATGTAAAGAGAAAAAGCGACCGGCCTTCTCGGCGTTGGAGAGCTCAAAAGTTTTCAGGAGATGAGCCTTTAGTGCAGCATATTTATTGTCTGCAGGGGGATTCTTTAAGAGACTAACCACTCTTGAAGCCGTAGAGCTGCTGAGTGCTGAGACTACGTAGTAGTATTTGGTGGTGTCTGTAAAGATGTCCGGCAAGGCAAACTGCGCTTCGGCCTGGGCGAACCACGATGAGGCGGACAATTCCCAGAACCCGGGTAGCGTCAGAGCTACGGCGTTGGCTGTCATCGTCGGGTGTAAAGTTTGGGTTCACCAGTGTGAGAATTGCAATGAAAGAAAGAAGAAGCAATTCCTTACTTTGACAACGCAATGGCGTGTCGTTTAATCCTTTTTTTTCTCTTCTCCACAACAGAAGGTAAAAAAAACACAACACAACCAACATGGCGTAGCTCCGCCCCTCTCTCTCTCTACTCAGGGGAAAAGCCCCTGCTTAAAGAGACAGTGTTCTCAAATACAGGCTGCATAACAGGATGTGCAGCTACAAGGAATATGACTATAAAGTAATCCAAAAAGGCAAGAAGACAGAAGGCTAGTGCTGTCTGTTGAATTATGTCACTAAAGTCCACTACACTACGCTCTTTAATTATTTTGACCAGCAGATAGACATAACAATAACAGTATAACAAGAGTGATGATGCATTGTCCTTTCAGTCCTTTAGTTTTGACACATTCTGACAATCTTATCTGTGACCATGCTGGTAACCTAGGCATAGACACAAACATATGCAGCAGAATTATGAAATATGAATGTGTAGAATAATTAGAGCAGGAAATTGATTTATAGTTGTCACTAAGCATAGAAACTGTCGAAAGCCAGAGAAATCTTTGATAGACCTGATAATAATCGAATGAGTAAATAACCTGTAAAGAGTTCAGTTACCTTGAGTGATTCAACAACAGATGAAGGAGCTAACAACTAAAACAAAGATAAGTTGAGACACATACCCAAAACATTTTTTGTTAAATCAAGCATTCGACCCTCATTCAAAAACCAAACAATAGACAACTCTAAAAAATTGCATTTCAGTTTAATTCACTAGCTTAATGAATGGCTAAAATGTTTTGATCTCAAACATTTTTCTTTATCCATTCCGTTCAAACAGAGAAAGTGATGTATTTACCCAGTAAATCCAGCCCACTGAGCAAAGTGTGGCCCATGCTCACTTCAACCAATCATGTGTCAGCCTCCACAGAGAAATAGATCCACTTTGTAACAGGGGAATCTACCCAGTGAATACAGCCACATCAGATAGGATTAGATCAACTGTTGTGTGCTCAAAATCTATGGGTCATTCTACTTCCTTTAGTTTGGTACTCAGCCCACACCTCTGCTGGAGGTTTCTTCTGCAGACCACTCTCACTTCCTGTCTCAGCTCTTCCTGTCCAACAACCACAAGGCTCAACGTAATTCTTGAGCCTACACCCAGAATGTGTTCTATTCTAAAACGGTTCTACTGCAAATCATCACATCTGTGTTCTGGGAATGTATTGCAATGCTTTCCATTCATCAACAACCTGTTTCAACATGGCACGCTTTTCAGAAATGAGACAGAAATCTATTTTGGTGAGTCATTGTATCTAGACAACAATGAGGCCATCTTACAGCCTTACATGTTATATGTGAGGATAGCAACAACATACAGTATGATAAATATAGATCAGAACTGTTAGGTGGTTTAACATAGAGACTGAACTTTACTCATTTCTAATCTAAATCCTAGTTTTTCAGTCAGACGGAACCTTTCACTGTCTTGGTCAATTGAAGCTGATGATTTGAAAGAAGTCATACAGAGAAGTGTACACACCCCTATTAAATTGACATCTTTTTCTGATCAACAAAAACATAGACGTTCAAAATATATTTTTTGACATAAAAAATTTATGATGCACAAATTATTTGAAAAACCTACAAATCTGTTGGGATGTAAACGTGAGAGCTGCTGTATCTATTAATGTCAAAGAGAGTGGGTGTGTGAAAGGCTGACTTTTTCCTTTGTATACGACCCTTGATCTGATCTTGTATGAGTTTTGGTTCATGCTGAGTTACTAGTGAAAGAAAAGTAACACCACTTCTAAATACAACCGAAAATATTAGAACTTATCAAGTAATAATTAATGTTTTATTTCTCTTTTTGTTCCTTTTATAACATAGAAAAACACATGCTTTGGTCTGTTTGTTGAAAAAAGCAGTTTAAAAATAGTTTTAAATGTGTGAATCTTCTGTTAACATATCAAACATAATGTCAGCATTTGGTCTGATATATTGAAAAAAGGAAATTGTCCCAAAAAATAAACAACAAATTTTATGTAAAAACAAAAGTTATGATTGATTTTTACTCAATAACTTGATCTTACATGTAGGAAACGATGGTGAAGTTGTAAAAAAGTGTGTCAGATGATGTCATCTTAATGGGAAGGCTTTCCTCTGATAGGACGAGTTGTGGTTGCTGTACTTTTTCTTGGGTTTCACATTTAAAATACAAAACAATTACATTAGTTTTGTTTTTTCTTTAATAAAACCCCTTAGTGTATACACTCAGAAAGTAAACAATAAAAAAAATGACTTATTTCACTCAGTATTTTTTTTTATAAACCTCACAACATCCACTGTTGTACTTTCTTCACTTCCACTCATGCTGTATTAATTGTGAACAACTACTGGTTTAGTTCTTGTTTTTATATTTTTATGTGAAGTTTTAACAGTTTGATTTAGATTTCTGACTGTCTTGATGGAAAAGTAACTGCTCCTCATCCATTTTCCATCTCAGTGTTCCTCCTCTTGTCTTTTGACGGTAAATCTTACCACAGTTACCGGAGAGCATTCAGGTTTAAGGGTTATAACCACTATGTTCGACACGGAAAAATTTAAATCTCATTGACAGGCAGTTAGAACAACCTAAGATCACAGTTTGTTCCCAGTCTTAACCCCAGATCAGTAATTTTAAGAATATTAACACAACCTAACGTGAGTAATTTTACCAACCTTCCTCCAGTGATTGAACTCAGTGCAGTGAACTGGTTCTTATCGTCCACCACTGATTAATTTCTGTAGTTCAATCTTAAACAAAATTTGAGTTGGCCATGACCTTCAGGTTCAGGTTTAAGGAGCAGGTTGGCACCCACTGCCCCCTACTGGTATGGCCCAGCTGTGTGCTTACTGTGAAGCCTGATATTTCAGTGTACAAAAGTAAAAGTATGAATGTGAAAAACTGCTAATACTTGATCATTTGTTCATCCTGACACTTATTACAGATTTATTCAATGAAAGCAAACTAGTTTTTGTTCTAATATCAGTCACCCTGTTGAGGAGTGGAGCTGCCCAACAGCTGGATTCTCCACAATCACACTGGATTAACTGGACTCTAGAGGTCTATTTCAATTGGCTGGTCGGCATTCATACAGTGGAATATCGCCACCTCCCAGATATTAACCTTTGAGAGTCCCTGTCACTTTTCCTGAAAACTTCTTATGTATACCACATTGAGTTTAAAGAAGAGAAGTGTTAAAAATGTAATTGTAATAGCAAGTATAAATATATTTGGTGACTAAAAGGGACAGTTTCATGTGCAAATTTAAAGTATAAAATAGAAGTAGCCTATGTAAACCGTTGCTAATTCTTCTTTTGCTGCTCCACAACACCAGCTTTGCCTAACATCAACGCCTGAATGTTAGCACCTCCTTCTCTCTTTTATTTTGCTGCTGTTAGTTTAGCTGATAGCTGTTTTGTTCCATGTCCATTTCATGAAGGAAAATGTCAATGCACTGGAAGATCATTCCAAAAGAACTGGAACAATCACACAGCTGGGTGATGAGTCATGTTCATTTTAAAGCACACTTCGGATGGATCCACAAGAATGTCATTTTAATTGACTTCCCTAAAAATTAACATGAGTAAATAAAAAAAAAAACATTTTTGTAATCCATTCCTGACTTTTTCAAATATGGGAAAGACAAGGGAGCATGTGATTCAAGTAAAGCATATTAGCGTCAACCAACATAAATCTGGCAGTGAATGCAATAAAATATTTCTTTACCTAACTTTTCCCATATTTACTATAAGTGTCATGATTAGTTTCAGGAGGAATCAGATGCAAGCATGGAGAGGTAATTACCTGAAAAGCATCTTTAATGGATAACAATAATGTGAACTTAGAGAGACCAGGGCTGAACTGATAGTCGATGGAGAAACAATTAGAGGACATAGGGAAAGCGTGAGATGAACGGCAACAGCAACAAATGAAAGTGAGAGGGGTGCTTATAAACTGAGAGAGAGGTAGACATGACAAAGAAACCAGAAGAGGTGACAGCTGGGAAGAAAATAGGGAATGAGGATCAGATGGGAAGGGGAGCATAGTGGCAGACAGATAAAGTGAGAGAGGGGAAACAAAAAGTAAACAGAGCAAAGAAATAAACAATAACTGAAGAATCTAATGAGAATAGAATAAAGAACTAATGAGAAACTGGTATGCAGAAGAGAATAACTAAAGCTAAGCAAAAATAAACATAGAAGGTCAAAATGCATCAAAAAACAAGCACAGGATGACAATGCGATTGTTTAAAAGGGTTAAAAGAACTGGATCAGTCAGAAGGTTGGGTGATAAATCTTGTCCATTTAAAACATACTTGAGATGGATTTTACTGGTTCCAGTTTCAGACAAGAAACTAGAGAATCAGATGTTTTGGTACAAGAGCATAACTCAAAACAACAGTTTAAGTTCTGCAAAACTATATCCTAACCAGTCTGAATTACCTGATACATTTATGTATCAATCTGCCAAAAAAAAGATATTTCATGCATTGAAATGTTTAATGATTTGTCACATGTTTAACAGAATAACTGTTAGAACATGATACAGGCACAGCAAAAAACTAAAGAAAGAATTGTAACCACAAAAATACTTTACAAATTCGGCATGCTAACACAGTTCTGTCTGCTGTAATATCTGTGTGAAAATATACTTCTAATAATTGGACCAACAAGCAAAGAGTCAACATAAATCCCTGCATTATATTAAGTGTAGTAAGTAGAAAGTAAATAAGTGAAGTTTGTCATTTTCAATAGATGAAAATCAAAGTGATTAACAAGGAGAGTTCAGGCAATAAAATGTCATTAAATTGTAATACACTTAAAAATATATTGCTCTAGTTCATTGATTAAATTAAGTGCAAAAAAATACAAAATATATGAAAAGCAGAGTTAATCAGAATATTATACAAAGAAAGCTCGTTCCACAGTCGAGGTCCGACCGTCTGGGAAATCTATTTGATGTTAGTTTTGTTTTAATGACCCAGTTTTCTGCATAGATTTGTTAGAGAACATGATAAATACAGGTTTATTGAACACCTAACATCAGTTAGGTGTTCTCAATGTTTTTATCCATTTTTCGCCAAACTAAATCCACCATTAAAACTTGGCCTCCACAGTCCTTCATTGGAATTGTTAATGCACACACATCTTTACCAACCATCTACACTAAAGTTTATAATTTGTTATTTATACATTAGAACGCATTTTAATAATCCACATTTTATCTTTGTACTCATGAAAATATTTCTTTGGGACCAAATTGATCTGAAGGCAGACAAGCAGATCAGCTGGAAATTCAGAAATTCACCAATTTGTGACATGTCAGCGTTTTAAAAAGTTGGTTATTTAACTCAACATGTGACATTTATTCACACTCATGTTTGTGCATCATTATTTGGGATACTTGTCCTAATCTGTACATATTTGGCCCACAGGCAAAGACATTTAAAGAACCAGAAATACGTTGTTCTACAAAGTCATTGTTGGTGGCCCACTATTACTGTTATTTTTGTAATATAGCGCTCATGTTATTCTGTGACTTTTCCACATAATATCCTCTTGTTGTCATTCATCTTTCTCCAGCAAACTTAATTTAAACATAAGCAACCACATTAACTATTGATTGAAATCAATGAGTCTTGAAGTAAAGCACTTTTGATTGCTTTTGCTTGACTAAACAATAAGAATAAAAAAACCATTTATGCCAAATAAGTTCAGCCATCTTGCAATCAGGCATATTATAACTTACCCTGTGTTTTTGTCTTTTGTCTCTTTGGCTGGAAGGCTTTTGTTTAACCTAATGTTTAATTACATATCTTTACATCTGAATTTTCATCTTAATTGAAAATATATCTATCTGAATTAAAATTGAGAATATACTTTAGAAAAGACTCCACCAACATGCAGACTAAACAGCAGCATCATTTTCCAGAGCTTTTTTTCACTTCATAATAGACGGCTGTATCAGCTGCTGCAGGACTGGGTCTTCCTGTAAACAGAGAGAGGAATCATGTTAGACAGTTACATGGAATAATGCAAATGTGACATAGATCTGAACCTTAAAGATCATATTTTATTTGAGTCTTAAATAATCACAAATGATTCCTTTAAAATGCCAAAGTAAACACATAACCACCACATAATCAAATGTTCGATACTTGCAGTCAATAAAGCCAAGAGGGAATCTGATTACTATATAGAGTGAATCTGATAAATATGACTGTTTCCAAACCAGCAGAAACATCTAAAGGGGGATGTTATGTTTCTTCCAGGCACATATTTCCCTTCTATAGCAAAGTCCAATAAAATTGTTACCTTAATGGTGCGTTCACACCGCACACTTTGTCTGCGTCAGGCAACGCTCCCAACGCATCTAGTTTGACGCTGTAACGACGTGCGGTTGTTATGACACCACATGGCCAAGCGCTCCGCCAATCCTCTCACCTTCACCCCTGATTGCAAACACGCAGCACCTGTGCACACTGCTCCACCTTACCCTTTAAAATGCCTCCAAGCTTCACTCACTTTCTCATTTTACCTGTGAACAACCGAGTGGCGTGGAACCTGTAGATAGTAGCAATTTCAAACAAACAGGCTGTTCTGTCGAACAACGAGGTTGTTAATCCCTCAATGTCAAGATCCAGACCTGAAAGACGGAAAAAACGCTCATACGCAACTTCAAACTCTCCCTATTTCAACAGTGACGTCATCACACAGACACGCTCTACATTATCAACTTTACAACGGATGTAAGTGTTCCAAACCGTCCTTGTTGGAAAAAAAAAAGGAAATGAAAACTCAGACTTACCTGAAAATCTTTTAAAGGAAAAGCGAAAATTGCCTTCACTGGACTGCCAGCTGAAGAGATCCTCCCGTCACGCACTAAAACATGAGTTCTAAAATGAAATTAAGAATCTGGTTTTGCTTATGTGATAGGATTAATATAAAAAATTAAAAGGGGAAAAACTTGTGTTTTAGTGAGACCGTGTTTGTGTCAAACCACTCATCAGTTTAATTTCGCTAAAAGACGCCCTGTCAAGTAAGTTTATTTGTTTAATTATTTTGTATGTGTGTGTGTTTGAAAAAAAAATATTGTAAATACTCTTTTGTGTGTGTGTGTGTGTGTGTGTGTATGAAAAAAAATATTGTAAATCGTTTTTTGGGTGTGTGTGTGTTCCTTGAACACCCTGACTCTACAACTTCCTCCTTATATGGATGAAGATGAATCAATAAACTGGACCTGTGGAAAACTTCAAACCCTGATTGTTTACTCTGGACCCATTGATTGAACTCATACTTCATTGTCATGCAAATTTTAATCAGCAGGGTATATGTCCAGTAATGTATGTCCTTGTGTAACGGGTATTTTTCATATTATTCAACTTGAATACAATAGAATTCTCCAAAAATGCTAAATGTCAGGAGGGAGACCTGACTGGCGCCCTAAACGATATTCATCCAAATCAATAAAGCAAAAACCAGAAACCGTTACATAAAATAGTGGTGCCTAATGTGGAATAAAATAGTGAACCTGGTTGAAAAGAAGAAACAATCATTTATTTTGTGTGTTTCTGATTAAGCCTTTAACCCTGGATGATTTCATGACACATTAACAGAGTGTAAACAGCAGAGAAACAATAAAAATGAGCACACAAGACAACGAAGAGTTAAGGAATTTAATTGGACCGACTTCCTCTTCTGCATTACCTTCAACTGGTTGTACCACAACACACACGCTTTTGGACATGGAGTTGACAGGAGTGGACTTGCTTGGACCTCCATTAATTGATCAGCCATCTTCTACCCTCCAATATGCTTCACCTTCAAGACCATCATCTCCCACCATTCCCCTTCTTCTGCACAATGCCAACCTGGAGCTCAAACCCAGAGGTCAGACCTAAGCTCAAGGATGGAAGATTTAAAACAAAACATGGAGTTCAAACTAAGCAACATGGAATCAAAGATAAAAGAATTAAAACAAGGTACAAACACAGGAATTGTATGGGCACATGGATGCACAATTTGAATACATCCTTTCACAAATAAAGGCTTCATTTGGATGGAAAATGAAACACCAGCAAACTGAAGTACTACAAGAAATTAAAACCTTGTTAGCCCCAATCACTGCCAGTGTTGCATGTCTACAAACAGACATTACCAACCTGCAGAGGAAGCTGTTGGACCAAAAATCCACATTAAAGCAAATGTGTGAAGAAAATTCAGCGACTGTAAAATCTGTACATCAAGTTCAACAAGCTATTTTGGATCAAACCACTCAGACGGTTTAGTATGACGTACCAGATACCACAGGCGTCTTACGCAGACCCCGGATGGAGTCTACTACAAAGCCTGGAGTCCAAACTACCACACCTGATTTCTCTACTATACCTGCAGGTCGTAGCAGCATAGGAAAAAGTCCTATAAAGTTACAGTTTCCAACTTATGGGAATATGGAAGACAACTTGGATGCTCTTCATTATCTGGAAAAATGTGAAGACTATTTAGCACTTAATCCCCTATCTGACGAAGAGCTAATGGCAACGCTAAGAAATGTGTTGTTTGGCACAGCTAGAGACTGGTGGGATGTTGCCCGACAAAATTCAAACCTGGACTGAATTTCAGAAAGACTTCCGATCTGCTTTTCTCACGGAAGATTATGAGGACGAACTGGCAGAAAGGATAAGAACAAGAATACAAGGAGACAATGAAAGCATACGAGACTTTGCCTACATGTACCAATCATTGTGTAAACGATGGAAACCAAAGATTACAGAAGAGATAAACAAACTCATTCTGAAGAAAATCAATCCCAATTTGGCTAGTCAACTACGTAGTAGCAGAGTGGTTACCTTAGATGAACTTGTCCAAATGGGACAGCAACTGGAGAAAGATCGAACTAATCAGTATCATTATGAACACAGTAAAAAAAGGAACTACACCAACCAAACCATCTACTTACCGACCTCCGAATCCTGAAACTACGAGACAAAGATCACACAATCAAACGCAAGCATTTCGTTGGCGCTGTAAAAAGGAACCACTCACCTGCTACATGCCCACAGAATGTTCCGAATCGCACTTCCTCCCCACACGTTTCTTCAAATCAACCTACCCAAACGATGTCTACAGGAACTCCTATTACCTTTGGACCTCCAGAAACCCATATTCCTGTTTCCACCTATACCAGCTCTTTACCATCACAACTTCCATTGCCTCTCAACATTGGATCTTGGAAAGGAACGGGTATACTCGACACTGGTTCTTCCTATACCCTCAATGAGAAAATATGGTCAAAAACAAACAAAGACATGAACTCTTGGGAAAGAGGACCCCTATATCTTGCTGATGGCAGAAGTCAACAACCACTCGGATGGAGCGAAATGACCATCACTTTAAAAACTCAATCACACTACCTAGTGTTATTCTACCTGCACAGAGTCTTGCTTTTTCAGCAGTTCTAGGCTTGGACTTTATATCTCTTTCAGGACTACAACTGAATGTTGCTGATCTCAAATATTGGTTTAAGTCCAGCCCGGAACAACAGTATTCATTTGTGCAAAACTCATCAATCGACCACCCTCAACTTGCTCTTTTCACTGCCCTAAACCCAGCTCATTTATCGACTGTTCCATTTCATGAGAACCTTCTCCAAGACATCATTAACAAAGCACATCTGGATGACTTTGGAAGAAGTTCATTATATTGTCAATTAAAAGAAAACTCTGATGCGTGTACAACCTCTCTGGGATGTACGGATGTACTCACTCACAAAATTTACCTAACGATGTACCAATAAAACAAAAACCATACAGAGTTTCACCCACAAAAGTGCAAACAATAAAAGAACATGTGGCTGAAATGCTGGAACAAGGGATCATTGAGCCTTCTATTTCTTCATACGCCTGCACCTGTTGTACTTGTACCAAAGAAAAATGACCCTAAGTTACGCTTCTGTGTAGACTACCGTAAACTCAACGCTGCTACCCACACAGACTCATATCCACTCCCAAACATTCAAGAAATCCTGGAATCCCTCGCTGGAGCAACCATATTCACTACATTAGATCTCAATAGCGGATATTGGCAAGTTAAAATGGAACCCAAAGACAAAGAAAAAACTGCTTTTGTATGCCCCATCGGATTATTTCAATTTAAAGTAATGCCCTTTGGATTAAAAAAACGCACCAGCTACGTTCCAAAGACTGATGGAAATCGTCCTTGGAGAACTCAATGGAAACATTTGTTTCGTATATCTTGATGATATCATCACTGTGAACATGGAAAAAAGCCAATATTTTCCGCACTCACCTAAAGTTTTTGGGCCACACAGTTTCCTCAGAAGGAATAAATGTAGATAAAGAAAAAAATCAAAGCTGTACAAGACTTTCCTGTTCCGAACAATTACAAAGATTCCTTGGAATGGCAGGATGGTACCACCGCTTTGTACCTCATTTTTCTCACCTCACCGAGCCATTGAATGCCCTGAGAAGGAAAGGAGCAAAATTCAATTGGACTCCCGAATGTCAAACAGCATTTGAAAACCTCAAACAACTTCTTACTTCTCCGCCTATATTAGGACACCCAAACTTCAACTTACCATTCATTGTGTATACGCAGCCGCATCTGAGTGACCCTGACACTGCTGCTTATTCTACAAGCAAACATTTGGCTGAGTTGCAAGAATTCGCAACAGACAACCTGGAAAAAGCAAAACAGAAACTATGACAAAAGACGCCGGGATGGAACGTACTCTGAACAAGATTGTGTATGGATTCGTACACATCATTTGTCAAAAAGAGACAAACCCTTTACGGCCAAACTCGCTCCTCGGTGGAAAGGACCATATCGAGTGACCAAAAAGACTGGACCTGTTAACTACGAAGTTGTGCTAGAAGATACTGGAGAAGACCTCAGAAAAATCCATGTATCTCAAATGAAACCTTGTTACCCTACAGCAAAGGAATGGGACAGGTTACAACAACAGAAAATCATGAAGATTTTTCAAGAGGACAGTGATGAAGATTTCCTTGGATTTCCTTGGATTTCCTACCACTGATCCAAAATTTTAAAAAGAACTAGAGTTGGTGTGAAATGCACAAAATACACACAGCCATGGTAATTTGGAATTTTTCTCTCACCTACCATGCTGGTCTTCACACACATGTACGTTGAGCAAAAAAAGAGCGCGAAGAAGATACGTGTGAGACGCTCTGATTGGTTGGCGCACTGCATCAAGTCTGTCAAAAGTTCAGCTAGCTGAAGTTCTGCGTTGCTTGTGTTTGCTACGTTGCCGCTTGAAAAGTTGACGGAGCCAACGGAGCCAACGGAGCCAATAGAGCCAATGCACACAACGCACCGTAGAGACTCTGACGGACTCAACCGTAGACTTTACATGTAATCTTGCCGCAACTGACGCTGACGTTTGGGGCGGTGTGAACGCACCATAAGTCTGTCATATATCCATATCCACCTTAAAGAAATTGACTTCCGTATTGGACGCTTTGATTTTCGCCTGTGCCTCTCTCAGACCCTCCTACTCTTTGACACTCCCCCTTCAGTTTGTCACATACCGTGCATCATCGCAGCATGCACGGAGTCGGGGAAAAAAAACATCCCACAAAAGACGCGCAGCTGCAGCTGGTGTGTTATAGTTACTGCACCTGGGACTCGGCCGGAGTTGTGTGAGGTGGGGAGGGGTAGGGGAGCTCTGCAAGGGCGAGGCTCTATGGACGTAAGGTTGGAGGAGGAGATGGGTGGAAAAGGCGGGGATAGGTGGGAGCAGGCGTTTCAGCAACCCCGAGAACTACCAGCAGAGACCGGTAAAGACTCAAAAATTACTCTAACATGAGTGAATGGTTCAGAGCAACAATTCAGGTATGTTTTTAACGAGGTAAAGACAGGTTCTAAGGATATCAAGCTTCAGAAAGTCCATTTTCCATAATACCCCCCCCCCCCCCCCCCCCCCGTTAAAGAGGCTATATGCAATTTTCTGAAATTTAAACTCGCGACTGACGCGTGTGGCCAAATAACGGAACTGCTCTTCCTTTCTGCTCGCTCTCGCAGCATGCTCTCGTACGCCGGTTGCTTCCAATCTTTTCCGGGCACTTGTCAGGGGTTTAACTTTTTCAGTCTTATGTGAAGTTACTGTTGGTGTCAGAGTTGTCCTGGGTCTCTTCTGTGTATTCGCACAATCCATTGAACTGCTTGCGGTGGTGGCAGAGAGATCTGAAACATTTAACATGAACGCGCTTGACGTCACATCCGCAGACAGCGCGGGAAAATTCGACCCAACAGAAAAAAAAATTGGTTACAGGCTTATAGGTGCACCCACTGTGAGCTGACAAGGTGTCAGTTTGCTCATCAGGAGATGTTTTAGTCATAAATGGTCAAATTAAAAGGTTATTGTTACGTTTATTTTGGGGAAAAAGTTGCACATAGCCCCTTTAAAGGCTCAAAATATCAAGTTGATGAAAGATGTTGAATGTGAGTGACCTGTAGTCTATACAGACACTTAATGAAGGCCTTAGATATGAGTCTGTTCTGGCAATTTCTAACAAATTATGTCAAATGTTTCCTGTCTCTCCTGATTGTACCTGCAGCGCCTGCACTGACGTCTGAATAAATGGCGCCCTTCTCTGGTTGATGGCGCCGTGAAAAAGGACGAACAAAACAAAGAAAATGTATGCTTTTTTAGGAGAAAAGCTTTCAGATCAAATTATTTAAACCAATAATGTTGTAGGGACTCACTCTTGTTTCTTGAGTTTTTAAATTCAAGGAGAGAGTAGGTGACGTGTTGACCTTGATCTGCATCTGAAACACATTAAGATCTAATTTCAGTCATTTGGAATCGGCCTGAAATCAGTCTTGTTACATATCTTAGTGTTGCAGCAGGTAAACTTGACCGTTTCCAGGGTCTTCAGTGGTTCTCACTGAGTCATACAAGTTAGAATGATGTAAAGTTAACAAATACAATGCTGATTATCTTTCACAACTATACCTCAGGTACAAAATTATTTGCTAAGTCCTGAAGAATTAATATTAGTTCAGCGTGTTTTTTTTTTAGAACAATTGAAATAAAAATATTTTAAAGACAGTGAACCTTGTTTTAGGTGATTAATTATTGATTTGTGTGAAATAAACATTTTTAAATTCATTTTTTAATTGTTTATTTTCCATAATTTAATCACAAAAAGCTAAACAGAAGTCATTTGGAAGAATAGTCAATAAACGTTTCAAAGTTGTTGACACTAACAATTTCATAATATTATCAACTAATGACCTTTAGATTTAGTTCCTACCATAAAAAACAGAGCAGTATTCATTGGTTTCTGTTTGGTTGTCTGGGTGATTTTTGTTGGGGCTCTGACCTCTGCTCTCAGACCGGTCCATCCTGGAACAAACAAAATACATTTATAAAAACAGAAAATGAAAGTATTGTAAAGATAATGTATGTGTCAATGAGAGCAAATGAAAAAGTCTCACCAACCTGAGGCAGCCAGGATCTGAAAACCATATAAATAGTAACATGATTACATGTTCAAGGATTTTATATTTTCATGTTGTGAGATTGTTGGTTAGAATGTGAGACTTATGAAATGACATTAACTGTCCATAAGTCATTAGAAGATCAATGTCTCACTTTTGGACTTTCTGAAGCGACACAGCAGCAGCAGGACAACAATGACGACTCCATAAACTGGTCCAATGACTAACAGCACAGGAAATGAGCTTTCTTGTCTTGAAACAACTGTTGTAAAATATTTTTAAAAACAAATCAACAATAATGAGTTTAGGTTTTCACAATTAGTCATCTCATTATTAAAACAAACAAAATATGCTCACCTTTAACTGCCATCCAGCTCTGTGGTGAAACCTTTCCTGAATGTTCACACTTGTAGAAACCTTCTTCTGACTGAGACACTGCAGAGATCTTCAGCTCCCCTCTGCTGTCATTTTGGACCAGTTTGTCATTGTGATAGAAAAACACATTAGAAAGTGTATTTTGTCCTCTCAGTCTGCAGCTCAGACTAACAGAAGCTCCCTCAGTCACAGGATGGACAGGGCTCACCAGGAGAAGATCTCCATCTGGAAAACAGTCAGAAAATATGAAATAGTCAGAAAACTGCTATTATGGAAAAATGATATTCTTTTGACCTTTTAGCAAATAAAGAGAATGTAAACACACCATTCAATGAACTACACAGTAACTTTTTCTCTCAGATGTTGACAAGAGATCTGGATCACACCGTTACAGAAAAAAGGAAACTACCAGACTGATCTGAAATAAAAACTACAGATGAGTTTATAAAGTGGAGAAACCAAAGTTTTGAGAAAGATTTAATACGTTTCTATATTACATTCATGAAAGCTTAAATGTAAAAAAAAAAAAAGACACATTTTGATTCAAAGATTAGTTGGAATTAAAATCAATAATGATTTCTAAGTTTGGATTCAAGTTTTGTGATCTTGAGATCCTAAAATAAAATATGCAACCAAAAAGTTGTTGAGCGTGATGTATAGGTAAGCTTTTCAGTTGACCTAACATAAGTTCAATCTACCAACCATATGAGAACAAAAGGCTTGTTTAAACCTGAATCATACATAACTCAGTTTCTGTCATGTTTTAGTTTGAGTAAGGATCCAAATGCAGCAAGATAACAAAATATTATTTAATAAAAAAAAAAAGAACAATGAACTTAAAGAGTATGACAGGAGGACATAAAAACACAAAAGCAGGAAGCTTGGATAAGGAACCAGTGAGGAACTAAGAAAACCGGAGAGCTTAAATATACCAACCAGAAAACCAATTAGAGACAAGCGGACACATGTGAGAAAGGGAGAGCAGAGGAAGATTGGAAATGAGCAGCAGCAGAATGACAAGGGGAAAAACAGAAAGGAAGGCAAAGAACAAAACATATAGAATGACTAGACAGATTAACCTAAGAAGATGTAAGGAAAGACTCAACACAAAAGTGGTGACCAGGAATAAAGAGGGACCAATGAACATAACAAGAGGAGGGGACATAATATACCTAAGAAAGAACCTAAATAAATAAGGAATAACCACAAACATGATAAACTAAACATATGAATACCTGAGGGTAAAAGAGGGTGAGAAAATATGGTGGAAGGAAAAACACAAGTCACACAAACGAACTTAACGACACTACACCAACGACTAAGAACTATGCCAGCTTATTGTTTTTGAATCATGGAGCAGTGAATTTAATATTGTCAGAAAGTTGATACAATTATTTAAAAAACACAAAATAATAACATACATTGACCAGTGATGTTGGCTGCGTTGCTGAACTCTCCTGATCCAGACTCACACCAGTACACTGCTTTCTGGGACCAGGGCTTAAAGTTACATGAAGATCCAGTCATTGTCCGCCAGGTGAAGCAGTTTTCCATGTTTCCCCGGTAATCAGATTCTGTAATCCCCTTCACTCTCCACCGAGTAGAGTTTTCTCCACAGTTCAGTGTTACAGACTCATCGGTGAGGTGTTGCTCTCTGTCAGGACTCACTGTGAGAGACGCTGTTGGATGAGAATCTGAAAACCAACATGTAGAAAAGAATCCATATAAACAGGAAGACAAGGAAAAAAATCACCTCAATTCAAATACTGCCTTGTGTGCAGATTAAAATATTTCATCATGTTTTTCCTCATAGCCCTGTGATTGACTGGTGACCTGTCCAGGGTGTACCCCGCCTTTCACCCGATGACCGCTGGAGATAGACACCAGCTCATATTTGTGAGTAGATAAACTTGATACATTTAAAACTTTTCATTGGTCAAGAACCACAAAAGTGCTTTATAATTAAAATAAGAATACAAAACAAAAGATAAAACATAAAATAACATAAAAAATAAAACAACATATATCATACAGCACTAAACTAGTTCAAAGTCAGTCTGAAAAAAAAGCACAAAGATGGATTCAAAACATTCCACAACCTGGGGATTGTGGGATGTTTTATCCCCTCTGATCCTAAAATGTGTTCAAGGAACCATTAACTACTTTTGACTGGAAGATCTCAGACCACAGGAAGAGGTGTAGGGCTCTGGAAGGTCTGAGACATAAGCAGGAGGTTGAACACATCAGACTCTGATAGTAAAGACTAAAATATAAAAATG
Organism: Valencia hispanica; assembly: GCA_963556495.2. NCBI lineage: Eukaryota > Metazoa > Chordata > Actinopteri > Cyprinodontiformes > Valenciidae > Valencia > Valencia hispanica. Next base: position 15,126,595 of record OY747714.1, on the reverse strand, counting down.
AATTCTTAAAATAATTTCCATATTTGTCTCATATTGACTGTCAGAGCCTCAACTCTGCATCAGTTTATCTTCTCCACTAACCTCCTTAAACACACATTGACATGTTGCAAACAAAATAAAATACAGCAACTATTTATAGAGAATTGTTGTTACATCATTTTTAATCATAACCTCATCATTCTTTTCTCGTTTTCCTCACGTTTACAAACACTTCACATAGTTTATTTCTTTTTCTGAGATCAAATCAAATCTATGTTCACCACTGGATAAAGTTCTGTTTCTGTTCTGATCTTTACTCAGACAATCTAACTTTACCAACCTCTGTTCAGTAAAAACCTCCAACATGGTATCAGTGGGACTTCAGGTTGGTAAATAACAAAAAAACATGTTCAGTGGTAGAACAAGAAACACACTGACCTGCAGACCAGAAGAACTTTGGCCAACTGTAATGAGTGAAAATCTCCGGGTTTCTTTTTCCAGCTCTACATGCATATCCTGCTGTGTGTCTCTGTCCATGAATGATGAAGGAGTTCTCTACAGTCCCATGGATGCTAACAGGCAGCAGCTCATGTCTGTAGTAGTAATTTGGTGGATCAGGAAGAACTTTATACCAGTAGAACCTCCATCCTGCAGACGGAGGTTTAACCTCACAGCTCAGATTTACTGAGGCTCCAGGAATCAGCCATGATGGAGACACAGTCAGGACAGACTCTGGTGCTGTTGGACAGAGAAATAGTTTAGTTATTTTCATAGTAAAGAGATGTGACAACCTCTGTTAGATTTGAGTTACATTGAAAGCATTTAAAAGATGTCTGTAATTCTTATGAAAAAACAAAAACTTTTATAAACTTCTAAAAGGAAAGACTCGGCTCTCTTACAATTGAAACATATACTGTTATTTTATACATTAAAAGCTCTGCAATATGATCAAACTCATTATGTACTCCTTCAATACTAAACAGCACTCAGGGCAAAACTAAAAAATCAATCATTAGCATGGACAACATGGTAAACATCTTTAAAGTCAGTAGATAAAACCAACATAGAAATAAACATACTGTATACAGTGATGTTGGCTGCGTTGCTGAACTCTCCTGATCCAGACTCACACCAGTACACAGTTTTCTGGGACCAGAGACTGCTGAAGGTACACAAGGATCCAGTCATTGTCCCCCAGGTGGAGCAGTCTGATAAGTCTGGCTCGTTGGAAGTTTGTCTAAACCTCCTCACTCTCCACTGATCAGAGCTTCCTTTACAGCTCAGTTGGATTTCATCAACAGTGTAAAGTTTCTCTTTGTTGGGACTCACTGTGAGAGACGCTGCTGGATGAGAAGCTGAGGTACAAGAAACAACGAGAACATGTCAACTTACAATCAAACATTTTCTGTAATTTTTGTTTGAATGGTTTTCCTTTTGGAAATAATTTCACAAATGTCAACAGGTGAAGCGCTGTATTTTCAATTATGGGCATATAATAATTCAAGCCAGTTAATTAGTTTGATTAGTTAAATTCCATACTCTTCAATTAGTCAGTCACTATGTTTTAGTTTCTTTTTAATTACGTTTAACATCAAATTAACAACATTTTCAGTCGACATGAATATTTGTGTACTGATGATTCCAGACATTAAGTTAACTAAGTGAATGATAGATCATTTTATCATATAGTAACACACTGACCTGCAGACCAGACAAACTTTGGCCAACTGTAAGAAGTGAAAATCTCTGGGTTTCTTTTTCCAGCTCTACATCGATATCCTGCTGTGTGTCTCTGTCCATGAATGATGAAGGAGTTCTCTACAGTCCCACTGATGCTATCAGGCAGCAGCTCATATCTGTAGTTGTTAGGTGGATCAGGAAGAACTTTATACCAGTAGAACCTCCATCCTGCAGACGGAGGTTTAACCTCACAGCTCAGATTTACTGAGGCTCCAGGAATCAGCCAAGATGGAGACACAGTCAGGACAAACTCTGGTGCTGTTGGACAGAGATTTTCATGTAATTATTGTTTTAGAACTTTACAAAAGGACAGAATATAATAAAACATATTCAAACATGTTGGCTTAGTTTAAATCAACAATTGATATTCATCCACACCTAAAGAAAGAGCTTAACTAAAACCATCTAATAACCTATGACAGGAACCTTTGGCTCATCTTCATAGTTTCATTGAGGAAAGTCTTACAGAATAAAACAAAGACATCAGGGTTTACTTCCAATCATAATTATTACAGTATTTCATTGCAGTCAGTGATTCTGAGAATCAGTTCAAAAGAAAAAGTTCTCCAAATATGAAGCTGGCTTTGAAACTCACTGGCCATACCATGCCGAATTTATTTGTAAAGCACACTTTAAAAAAACAGCATGAGAGCCTGCCAAGGTGTTGTACACAAACATAAAAAATACACATAAAACATAAGAAATAAACATACAGGGGGTGAAAGCATATACATAATAAGTAAAAACTAATTGAGAAGGAAGATTAAGAAGAAGGATAGGGTAATGAGAAAAGGTGGTTTTTAATCGGGACATAAAGTCATTGACTGAAGAAGACTGTCTTATCAAGAGAGGGATCTGATTCCAGAGTGACGGGCTGCAGGCCGAGAAGAAACTGTGACCACGACACTTATACCAAACATTCAGGGTGAAAAGTAAATGCTGATCTAAGGAACTGTGCAGGTAAATACGAAAGAAGCAATTCAGACCGGTATGCAAGAGCCAGCCTATGAAGTGACTTATAAACAAATAAGATCTTAAATTCGATTCGATCCCAAACAGGAAGCCAGTGTAAATTTGCCAGGACCGGGATGATGTGCTGACTTCGTCCAGTGCCAGTCAAAAATCATGCAGCAGCATTCTGCACCAGCTGAAGCCGAGGAATAGTAGACGAGTTTGTGCCATAGAGTACTGAGTTTGACTAGTCAAGTCGTGAAGTAATCACGAAGGACGAATCCATCGTAATGCCCAGATTGGAAACAGAGGTTCTGAAGTCAGGGAAGAGAAAAGAAAAATCATACTGGGGGCAAGAAGCAGCCTTGGCAGTGAAAATAATGGCCTTGGCCTTAGTGTCATTTAAAAAAAGAAAGTTGGTCGCCATTCAGCCTTTAACATCATTGAGGCAATCTGCTAGGAGCTGCATTTTATCATTGGGTTTTATAGCGACATACAATTGGCAGTCGTCTGCATATAAGTGATATTGAACATGATGTTTTTTAAAGATTAATCCCAAGGGGAGGATGTACACTTATTTTTGTCTCCTAAAAAATTAAAATCCTGTTATCCTGTTACACTCATAATAATTCTACCACCTCCCTCCCAAGAAATGTCGTTTAAGTATGGGTGAGGGATGTTTTTAGGTTCCCTGCTAATAATGATACTCTCGTAACACGAAGAGGAGAGGACAGAAGCGAAACTGAGTTAAATGAGTTCAGCCAGGATCCTCAACTCCAGTAAACGGTAAAGAGAGAAGAATATTTTATTACCTGAGTTTGTTCCACAGCAGAGGAGTAAACAGAGAACTAGAATAGAGAGGATTTACATTTTGTTAGATGTCAAGCAAAAACACAACCAAAATCATAGCGGAGAAACAGCGTACTGCTAAAATACACTTTCTTTCTGGGTTAAGGCCCTGGTTTACCTTCATACAATCTCTATGCTTTATGGGCTTCATATATGCAAGATGGAGAACCTTGACATAGACAAGAGATCTCCAATGTTCAATCTCCTCTATATCCTTGTAAGATTATTATCTTCATCTGCATTGCCATATACCAGATACTGATTCTGGCATTCTGGGTCTGATCTTCCAAGGTGAGGAAGAGAAAAAATTACAGCGCCTCTAATGAAGATGTCAAAATGTAATGTCCTCAGTTCGTCTTCATTTCCTCATATCAACTTTTAGCCAAGATGGGAGTAGATTTAGACAAAAGGAACACACAGTTGGTTATTTTACAAGAATATTTATTAACATTTCAGCTCTTACTACCTCTGTATATTGTGATATTACATGTTTTTGTCCAAATAAAAGTGGCATAAAAACTAAAAAAGTTCCTTCTTCCTGCCCATGGAAACATTGATTATTAAGTACTAATGGCAACTAGGCGTTTTATACCTGCTAAATACGTCAAAAGTCCAAAACTCATTCTAGATCCTTATCCGGAAGAATTTGTTGACCTCGTACAAGATTTACCAGGATCATACTGTTAAGGTATTAAATACAAGCTCTTTGTAAGGGTTAACACAGTCTGCAGCAAACTCAACAACTAACTAACATCAAACTTTTCACTTCTCTGTCTACCCCTGCCATTAAAGCCCAAACATAATTTTCTTCAACTTTAAAGATTTCCTATTGATCCAAATAGAAAAAGCGATGTACTTACACTGTACGCTCAGTACGTAGATCAAAGTGTGGTCCATGTTTAAATCCAGCAACAAAACTTTCCAGATCCTCTGTGTGGTCTAGAAATTGAGTTCTTTGTCACAAGAAAAAGGCTGAACTGCAGTATATGAGTTAGATGTCAAGAAGAAAAGTCAAGTGTTTCTTTCACAGAATCTTCGTCCTCCTGGTTCTTTTGAGGAAACTGTGAACGGTTTTCTATTCGGACGTTCTTAAAAAAAACAGTTCCTGTTTCGGCTGTTCTGTTCCTTTCTTTGCCCCACAAACACAAGTTATCAGCCTTGACACATACTGAATGTTTTTATTTCAGGAAGTTACAATTTCAATACTACTAAAACATTTTAAACTCGAAGAGATCTCAGAGAGTGCAGAGCTCCGCCAAGGCAGCTTAAACCCCCTCCCCCCGACGGTGATCCGGATCACCCCCAAAATCTAATTTCTGTTCCCACTGCGGACATTTCCTGAAAATTTCTTCAAAATCCGTCTATACATTTTTGGGTTATGTTGCTAGAAGTCTGACAGACAAACAAACAAACACAGGCGAAAACATAACCTCCTTGGCAGAGGTGAAAATTCTGTCTTACATAAGGAATTATGCTTTACTCGAGTGTTTAACTATCATCATTCAATAAAATCACTCATAGAATTCGACAATACCTCCCAACTTCTCCCCAGGTTCTGGGGAGAAGTTGGGAGATAACCCTGGGGAAACACAGAGAGAGCAGGGGTTAGCATAGGCCAGGAAACAAGAAGAAGATCAAACACTAGGAATATTTATGGAGGACTAGAAATACCACATAGGTTGATACTAGCTTCTCTTAGCTAAAGCTGATGAGCTTGATAAATTCCAGAAGCACATTGCTCAGCCCCGCCCTCCAAAGAGCTGCAGCTCAGCAGAAGAGAAAGACCACACCATCCAGATCCTTGACCGTACAGACTTAGTGAGCTGTCCTGGTAGTTCATTAGTTATTAACCCCAGCAGTTATCCATCTCTGATTTTCTTTTCTACTATAGCTTAAGAAAAGGAACGAATGCAGTATCATGTTCATTAAAGATCTAGAATTACAAACAACTATTTATGAATATGTAAAACCAAATGTCATATCCTCACAAGTGGTTCAGCATTTGACTATGTGACCAACTATCTGAAAGAAAGGATGTCAATTTCTGGTAAAGCTGTGGTTATACTGGGAACTCAAATTAACTAAAGACCATCATGTTTGGTTAATTTGGCAACATGTAGTTGATCTTATTATCTCTTCTAAAATCCTTCTGCTTCCACTCTTAAAAATGAGTTTTAGTTGTTTCTGTATGCTTTACCCTTAAAGAATAAAACCTGACTTTTTCTGAGTATCTGAAAACTCTGTTGAAGTTTGCGTCTATTTTTCTGTCCTTCCTCCTACAGTTTCCTGTGTGAAAAAGAAGAGACAGAATTATCTGTCGAGCAGAGAGATGATCACTATCAGATGTAAACAAGTGCAAATATAATAAACCTAATCACATAAACCCTGACTGCACTTTGTTTTAGCCTGCCACAAAATGAACTTTTCCATCCTTTCATAGATTTTATATGAGGTCAGAGGACAATGAATGTCGAAGGGACAGCTAATGTAACTAGAACAATTAACAAAAAGGAACATATGAATGCTGATTGGTGAATGGTAACTCTGCTAATGCTAACTAGCATGCTAATGCTAACCACCAGCATGCTATCAGTTGTCTCAAAACCAAAGGTGTCAAGTAACAAAGATCAAATGCTTCATTATTTTACTTAAGTAAACATTTGGGGTATTTATATTTCACCGGAGTAATTATAGATTGGCCTACTTTTTACTACTACTTCTTATATTTTCACACAATTATCTTACTTTCTACTTCTTACATTTGAAAAAGAACCTATTTACTCCCGTTTCATTTCGGCTTGTTATAGAGTTAAAAAAACACAAAGACAAAAAAACCTATCCAGATAAATTGCACCAGCCGGATAGAATTTGACTGCGGTTTGAAGCTAATTTTAAACATCTACCGTTCTGACACTCTGTTTGAATGCGATCCATCGTAGACTGCGCACAGAGGTTGCATTAACAGGATATATTTCATATTTGTCCGTTTCTTTAGTACGCAATCTGCAAATCTGCAGGCTGTCCGTCATTTTGACAGATTAGTCCACTTCATGCAGACGCATTAACATTTTATCTTTATGCAAGGAGTAAAAGTAACTACATTATTAATAAAAAATAGTGCCATGAAGGCATTATCTCAAACCCGAAACAAGAACTCAATATATCTCGCTAATCAGTAGGCTTTAGAACATGACTGGGACCGGGACAGCTGGTTACGGACATGCTTCAAAGAGCCCGTTGTCGTGCCAACCACCCATGCAGAAGCATATATATCTAAAAGACACACTAATTGTAAGACACACCTGATGACTTAAAACTGATCATTTTTTTGGTGTAGCTGATCTCTGATTGCGCATGACACAACCCATTTCAGTCACGCCAACACTTAGCAGACGTATGTTGCAGAGTTCATAGATGGCCGCGGCAGAGACTCAAGCAAATGCACCTTTACAATAGTTATACAGTAAGCAACTAGTCGTCATATATCTTCCACTCCATGAAACGCGTATCGAAGCTCAGTAGTACACATATGGTGCTTTAATATATTTGCATTGCACTAAAATGTATTAATTTTCAATAAGCATATATGCAGTCGAAACAGGTAGCTTAGTAGGCTAATTATTTTAATATTAACGTTTTTATATAACATTTTGGCCTTTAGTAAAAATGTTTCTTGGGGAGGTGTGGTAGTGCTGTGGTGCAGTTTATGCTTTTTTCCTTAATTATATTTTTACAAAGACAAAATCAGAAAAAAAATTCAAAAAATCACATGGTCCGATTTTTAAAGAATTTATTTCCAATGTATGGTGAAAAAATAAATATTTGGTCACCTACGAACAAGCAAGATTTCTGGCTCTTATAGAACTGTAACTTCTTCTGTAAGAGGCTCCTCTGCCCTCCACTCGTTACTAATGGCATTATTAATGGCACCTGTTTGAACTCGTTATCAGTATATACAGGTCCTTCTAAAAAAATTTGCATATTGTGATAAAGTTCATTCTTTACCATAATGTAATGATAAAAATTAAACTTTCATATATTTTAGATTCATTGCACACCAACTGAAATATTTCAGGTCTTTTATTGTTTTAAAACTGATGATTTTGGCATACAGCTCATGAAAACCCAAAATTCCTATCACAGAAAATTAGCATATTTCATCCGACCAATAAAAGAAAAGTGTTTTTAATACAAAAAAAGTCAACCTTCAAATAATTATGTTCAGTTATGCACTCAATACTTGGTCGGGAATCCTTTTTGCAGAAATGACTGCTTCAATGCGGCGTGGCATGGAGGCAGTCAGCCTGTGGCACTGCTGAGGTGTTATGGAGGCCCAGGATGCTTCGATAGCGGCCTTAAGCTCATCCAGAGTGTTGGGTCTTGCGTCTCTCAACTTCCTCTTCACAATATCCCACAGATTCTCTATGGGGTTCAGGTCAGGAGAGTTGGCAGGCCAATTAAACACAGTAATACCATGGTCAGTAAACCATTTACCAGTGGTTGTGGCACTGTGAGCAGGTGCCAGGTCGTGCTGAAAAATGAAATCTTCATCTCCATAAAGCTTTTCAGCAGATGGAAGCATGAAGTGCTCCAAAATCTCCTGATAGCTAGCTGCATTGACCCTGCCCTTGATAAAACACAGTGGACCAACACCAGCAGCTGACATGGCACCCCAGACCATCACTGACTGTGGGTACTTGACACTGGACTTCAGGCCTTTTGGCATTTCCTTCTCCCCAGTCTTCCTCCAGACTCTGGCACCTTGATTTCCTAATGACATGCAAGTACTTTGGTCCAGTGCTGCTTCTCTGTAGCCCAGGTCAGGCGCTTCTGCCGCTGTTTCTGGTTCAAAAGTGGCTTGACCTGGGGAATGCGGCACCTGTAGCCCATTTCCTGCACACGCCTGTGCACGGTGGCTCTGGATGTTTCTACTCCAGACTCAGTCCACTGCTTCCACAGGTCCCCCAAGGTCTGGAATCGGTCCTTCTCCACAATCTTCCTCAGGGTCCGGTCACCTCTACTCATTGTGCAGCTTTTTTTGCCACACTTTATCCTTCCCACAGACTTCCCACTGAGGTGCCTTGATACAGCACTCTGGGAACAGCCTATTCGTTCAGAAATTTCTTTCTGTGTCTTACCCTCTTGCTTGAGGGTGTCAATGATGGCCTTCTGGGCAGCAGTCTTACCCATGATTGCGGTTTTGAGTAATGAACCAGGCTGGGAGTTTTTAAAAGCCTCAGGAATCTTTTGCAGGTGTTTAGAGTTAATTAGTTTATTCAGATGATTAGCTTAATAGCTCGTTTAGAGAACCTTTTCATGATATGCTAATTTTTTGAGATAGGAATTTTGGGTTTTCATGAGCTGTATGCCAAAATCATCAGTTTAAAAACAATAAAAGACCTGAAATATTTTAGTTGGTGTGCAATGAATCTAAAATATATGAAAGTTAAATTTTTATCATTACATTATGGAAAAGAATAAACTTTATCACAATATGCTAATTTTTTGAGAAGGACCTGTAAAAGACACCTCTCCACAACCTCAAACAGTTACACTCCAATCTTCACAATGGTCAAGACCAAAGAGCTGTCAAAGGACACCAGAAACAAAATTGTAGACCTGCACCAGGCTGGGAAGACTGAATCTGCAATAGATAAGCAGCTTGGTGTGAAGAAATCAACTGTGGGAGCAATTATTAGAAAATGGAAGCCATACAAGACCACTGAAAATCTCCCACAAGAACAGTGAGCAAAAATCCCAGAACCACATGGGGGGGGGGGGACCTGGTGAATGACCTGCAGAAAGCTCCACCTCCACGGCTGCGGCTACTTCCTCAATCTCCATTTTCACAAGTAAATATCTTAGCCTCACAAATGGCTCAGCTTTTGAACGTGTGACTAAATGTGTGAAAAGATGTCAACTTCTGGTAAAGCTGGGGTTATGCTGGGAACTGATAACATTAGAATTAAGCTAGAGACCATCATGTTTGAATTGTTTGGCAACATATTTGAGTTGATTAGATCCTCTGAAATCTTTCTGCTTCTTGTAAAACTAACTTTTGGTTCTTTCTGTGTAGTTTCCCTGTGAAAGAATAAAACCTGACTTTTACCGAGTATCTGAAAACTCTTTCCTCTCACAGTTTCCTGTGAAAAAGAAGAGACAGAATTATTTATAGAGCAGAAAGATGATCACTGTCATGTTGGCGCTAGGTGCAAACTTAAACTTGTATTGAAATGAACTTAATCAAATAAACTCCAATTGCACTTTCTTCTTAATCACAAACTCCAATTGCACTTTCTTTAAGCCCTGCCACAAAATGAATTGTTCGCATCATTGCAATGATCTTAGTGTTAGGAGTCAGTTTTTTTTTCTGTTTCCTTTTTCTCCACCATTCCAAGGATTTCCTCCAGGAGGACTGCCTGAGGCAGAAAGCTGTCCATCACAGCTGAGGGTGGAGCCATGCTGTGGAGCTCCCACACACCTGCAGCTCCTTGAGCCCAAGAGGCAAACTCTGCCGGCCAAATGTAAAGCCAATGTGGAAGTGACAAAAGATTGAAGTTCCCCCCTTCATCCGCTAGGGGCTGGCTGCAGACAGGAGCAAGTTTCATTGATTCCCATGTTAAAAATCCCAACCTACATCAGAAATAAACATGCTTACAGCCTGGTTCAAAAATCCATTTTAGGTTTAATTGGTCAGGTTTACCGTCATGACAACTCTGAGGGGGGTGAATTTTTTTATTACTCATCCGCTTAGATGTAATTTATGCTTGAAATGATAAGGGGTGTGTCATTTTGACTGACAGGTCTCAGATGAACTATGAGCGCTAGCGCTGGTGGCTAGCGGCTTGCTCCCCCCAGCTTGCTCCAGGGAAGGCTGCATCCTCAGAGTCACGTTAACCGTCTCGGCTATTTCGTTTCTCTGAACTTGACCATCAGTTGCAGCCGCAATGCTGATTCGTGTTCGTTTTTTAATTGTGCTCTTATTGGACAAAGATGGCATGCTGTTGTAATGATTGCATTAACAAACCGTCCAAGAAGTCTCTGCTCCATTATCTTTGGTAAGTAAAATTATATTTCTGCTGTTCACTTAAGATAACGCTGCACATTTCTTCTTTACATATTGATTACTAAAACTTGTTTTGAAATACAATTCTCCTAGTTTTTGTGAAAGTTATGGACCAAAAGGGCTTCATGATTTTATTTGACTAAATTATTGAATCTGCCGAAAAAGGCAAAGGGGTAGCAGAGTCGCTCAATCGCAGTTTTCTGATTAAAAGCACCCGCTAACCTCCGTTAGCTTGTAGTTACATCAGAGTGTCAATCATCCACCCCCATCCTCACAGCATCACTCTCAGTTGCACCTCTTTTCAAATTTTTTGTATTCTCCAGGTGTGACGAGATGCGTGATGCAGCCAAGATGGCGGTGGTGGGAACCGCCCAGTTGGCTTCAATTCAGATCTTCAGAAACCTGTGGGTGAGCCTTCGTCCATGTCATATACAGTCTATGGTTGAGCCTCATCACTGGATAAAAGGAGCTGGTTGTCAGACCTTTGACATGTGAATGTTTTTCCTCTGTGAATTCTCCTGAGTAATCTTGCTAAAAATGGTCATTGAGAAACCTACCTGTTAGTGATGGCGAGATGAAGCCTCGTGGTGAACTGAAGCTTTCAATCCAGTAGGTCGACTCATGAGCCGACGCTTTATGATGCTTCATTTGCCCCATCAAGTGTACAATACAAGTAAAACAGGCACAGTGATTTTGATTATGTGGCTTGTGAGCCTTTAAACAGAATAAATATATTAATGATGTTTGTAATGACAATATATAAATTCTGAAATTGGTCTGACTATTCTCTTAATCTGTCTTTATGATACAATGTCTGGTACAAAAGAAAAAGACAAGCTAAGGCAAGCTTTCAGTTTCTATGCTCCTCTAATCTGGAACAAACTTCCAGACAGCTGCAAAGCTGCTGAAACACTGAGTTCTTTTAAAGGCTAAAGGCCCATCTGTTTAGAGCTGCCTTTGAGTAATGTTTTTATGTTTCATGTTTTGTGTGTGCTTCATGCTGTATTGCGGTCAGTCACCACCTGATCCCCATTCACTATGTCTACTTAAAGAGCAAACCGCCCCCAAATCAACTTTTTTGCTGATTAACTGTATAAATGAGTGTCTAATTGTGTTGTCTACATGTCTGATCTTTAGTTTTAGTATTTTAGTCCATTTTATTAAAACTATTTATTGTCTACCACAAACCATCAGTGTGGCGACCTCTTCAGGTTTCAACTGCACTCTACTTTCAATCAGGCATTTTTACTGGGTAAGCCACTATGGGCTGAAGTCAGCCAGTATGCCGCTGTGGAGTATAAAACAAGCCCAGTCTCGACCCCACCTCCGTAGCGAGTTGGAATAACAAGGACGTGTTGACGCCACCCAGCCCTCTGCGTGTCCCTCTGTCCACCAGGCAAAGCCTTTTTTTGCCGCATTTTTCAAAATGTATGTGAAGTAAAACTCTGGTAGGGAGGTGAGTTGCTCGCTAACCCCTTCACCTCCTCTCACTCCCAGTCGGATCATACTGTTTGCTATGCTGTGTCTTATCCAACTGTCTTCCTCCTGCTCAATTGTATCAGCCTGGTGTTCTGTCTCATCGTTGCTATCATTATCACCATCGCCTTCGGTAAAACATTACACCTTGTGGACAGTAATGAAGCAGATGCAGTAAAAGCAGGATATGCACACTGAGCGAAGAAATGGACGACAACAACGCTGCAGCATAGTTCAGTTTGTAATTGCTGTACTGTTTGTGTTACACTCGTTGTTGCTGCTCATTCAGCTGTGTTGTTCCAGCTTGGTTAAGCTGTGTTAGTGTTTACGTGTGGAAAAATGTGGTTTTCTAATCGTATTATCTGGGTGCGTTAGCTCAATTAAGAAAAGTTTGGTTCGAATTCAACCGGCATTAGGTGTATTCATGCATTTAAAAAGTCTGGATTTAGTCAGACTAAGGCAATAATTTGGTTTTCTCTTACTGCAGCTAAACGCACGGATTGTGTCATACTCTTGGGCACAAGCCTCACAAAAGGCTTTTAAGCTTTCAGCACCATGGAGAGCAGCCTTCTCGTCACCAGTGGCAAGGAGTTTAATCAGTTTACCTTGAACATCTGCCTCGTCCAGCAGCATCACCATTCTCATGTTGGCAGAGAATTTTCCACCTGGCCTGACGGTGAACGGGTCACAAATGCCTCCAATGACATTCCTGGAAATGGTAAAGTCATCAAATCTGGCAGAGAGAATTTCCCTCAGTTATGTGATAAATTTCTTCATGTTCTCTGTGAACTTTCTGTCACTAACTGTCTTAAGCGTGCTAAAGTGTAGCAGCCTCCCTGACAAAATCTATGAGGGAAAAGATCAAGTTTGTTTCCAAAGACATCGAGGTTTTCCCCCATATCAACCAAAGTTTTTTTCTTTTCCTGTAGTTGTAGATACAGTGCATTTACAAAGTAAAATATGTCAAAGTTACAACGTTGCACATGTATTATCTGTCTTGCATGATGTGCATGTTTTCAGCTGCCAATTTTGATAAAATTTGGATTTTAAAATCCAGTGCTTTAAATCTAATAAAGAAGAAGAGGCTGACGCCAGATGGTTTACTCACCTAGAGTGGTAACGGGCCGCTTGGTGGCTCAGCCGAGCATTAAGATTTATTCCCTAAGAAAAGATTATTTACCTTCCTTGTAGATTCCTGGATGTTTCTTGATTTCCTCATTCTGGTCCAGATCCTCCTGGTCTGGTTTGACTCCTGGATCCTTCTCTGTCGGCCTCCTTGCTGCTGCTCCTCCCTAGAAAGAAACCCACCTGTGAACGCTCCAGCGGATCTCCTGCCTGTCCGCCCTCCAACTCTACTACACCTGCAACAAACAGACACCGGATCACTCACCTCTCAGACCATCCACTCCCAGCCAGCCGCAGTAACTGTCCCCCTACCTGCCTCCTCCTGGAACTCCTCACTGCTCTGGAAAGTAAGCCCCACCAATTCTGCTGAAGATTCAGAATCACAATTTCCAGATTTCTAACAAATCACCTGTCCTCCTCAGTTCCATATCTCTGTTCAGATCCATCCCTTGACAACATCTCCATTCTGCTCCAGAAACCTTCAATAAACCTTCAATAAACTAAAGCCCCTCTGAAAAGTCAGACAAATTAAAGTATGGAAATATTTTTCCGTGTAATTGTGAAAGGGTGTAAAACCAAATAAAAACTGAACAAAGTCTATCTGGCTACATTACTTTTTCCTTTGTGAAACTGAAGTAACTTTTGATTTCACCCCATCACTATGTTATCTTTGGTAGGAATCTATCACAACCACTTGAAGATATTTTCACAACCACAACATGTTTGAAATTCCTACAGTTTCTTCACTGTTATCAGCCTCCTGACAGACTCTCTGACCAGTATTTGTCCCATGTTTTAGATAAATGTTTAGTTTCTGTGTCCCGGCAGTCACACTTGTCAGAATATTTAATTTATCAAGAAAACAGTATTCAAACCAGACTGGCTAAATGTGGAAAAACTAATTACCACCAAGAACTAACACCTGTTTCTTTGGAGCCATTCAGAGGTGGACTAGCTGGTTTTGATTTGATTCCTTGTTATGCTGCAGAACACAATCTAGCTGGAGATTAAGATCACAAACTGATGGCTGCAGGTTTAATTTCTGTGTCTTCTGCTAGAGAGCAGAATCCATGGTTACATCAGTTATGTTAAGACCTCCTGGTCTTGAAGCAGTACGGCAGTCCAGGACCATCATACCACCACCACGTTTGACTAAAGGTATGTTCTTTCTCTAAACACCTAATGTAAAGCTAAGCCCACCTTTCAAAAAACAAAACTGTCATCTCATCAGTCCACAAAATATTTTTTAAGAAGCAAACATATAAAAACTGAAAATGGATCTTGTTTGCTGACAATAGTTAAAACAAGTCATTAGGAGATTTATTTAGATTGTAATCAGTTATGTTTATTGGATTCTTGTGTTTTACATGGTAGAGGATCTCACAAGTCACAGTTCAAACAATTGTCAACAACCAACAATGATATATCTAATTAAAATGAATAACAGCCATTTCTCAAAATCATAGCTCCAAAAGTGATAAAATATTGCTTTAGATGAATGTTTATAAAATGAATACTTACAAGTATCATCATGAAAAAATACTATAAAAATTGCAACTTTTTAAATTTGAAATAAACAACTTTTAATAAAATCCTTTCTGAAGCAGGTTATTGGAAGATCAACGTCTGTATCCTCTTGATAGAATCATCAGGCTGACTTTGACCCAGCAGTGATATTAGCATACATCTGTTCTGCTTGACCTGAAATTAGAATTTTGTTATTGAGCTTCTTCGTTGTTGCAGTTACTGTATAATATCAAGGCTTCCAGTAGCTATCTGATAACTAATGTTCATACTGTACAATTTCCAGAGGTTTCAGGCCCTCTGTTTCATAGACACAAAGGTCTACTACAAGTCAGTGATAAACAACACAATTAGATTAGTCTCAACATGTCAGTGATAGTGATGGAAACTTAACATTAGAACCAGCAAGAATCTTTTTAAATCTCTTTGACTGTCTTAACTCAAATACCTGGTACCCAAACTGTCATTGTTTTATTTATTAGATGGCAAAAAAACATGATCAATTATATCTAACTCTATCTATATAAACTGACTCAGTATGGAGCAACTTTATTACCACTGTAAAAACCAAGCTGCACTGAGATGTTGCCAAATAATTAATTATAGTCAGAAATGATTTATATTTAAAAAACAACTCAGTCTGACTGATTCAGTAATTTACTATATATTCATTTCAATTTGAAAATGCTTTATTGATCCCAGGGGGAAATTAAGTGTTGGCATAGCTATATATATATATATATATATAATCAGAAGTATTCTAGGAGTGAACAAATAGCAGCTTCTACAATTCTTTTACAATATAGGTTCAAGTGATTGACAGCTAAAAATTAAACGTAGTGTTCAGTCATATTAAAATAAATAAAACAAAAGAATGTCAATTTTTATATTATTTTTCTAAAATGCTTTTTTTTTTTCATTAAACAAAATGAAAGTTGCAGCAGAGAGAATGAATAGTGTTAGAGAATCAGAAGGTGTGGATAAAAACATCATGGGGATATAATCTTGTGAGGATGCTGGGAAGCATCTCCCTCACTAAGGTGAAGCTAACATTAATATTGTCTGACAGTAAGTTTGTTTTGGGGTTTTTATGCTTTTATGTTGAAGACCACAAACCACTCTTTCTTTCAGATCAGCTTCCTGAAGGCCAGATTCATGGAGTGCACACATGACGACAGCCAAATGACCTCACCTGGAGGGAATTTGCCCATCATTCACCTCCACTGGGACAGACCATTGTGCCAAAGATGAGGATGGAAGTGGACGGAATCTTTACTTGGATGTGACTCTGTTTGTTTTGTATATTAATCTGTATTAGTTTCCAATCACACTAATGCTGTGTATGTAAAATGAGCACAGTGTCAAATTGTACATATTTATTTGCAAATAGACTGTGCAGGTGAAACCTAATTTAATTAGTGGTATGGTCTGTATATATTTAAGCAGAACACAGGTTAGACAGGGGGATTAGGCCGTGGGGCTCTCAGATTGGTCAAATGGCATCGAAGAGCCAGAAAGCTGCACCGATTCTTGTTTGAGCACGGTTCCTCGACATATCATCAATTCTGCTCAGGCTGTTGAGTTGCGCATAGCTTTTCTGTTGAGAAATTTTGTCTGAAAGTGCCACCAACAATCTCTAAGAAGATTGTACATGATCACGTTATGGCAGGGTTGGGGGGGACTATAGTGTCCAGTGGAGATAGTATGGATGAAGGCGAGCGTGAGATTAGTTTTCAAAGGAAGAGGGGTCTAAGTAATGGCAGTGAGTCACAGGACGAGAGTGAGCAAGCGGTGAGGCGGAGAATGGATCAGGAAGGATTGAAGGTGCTGGTAAAGTTTAAGGAGGGCCATGATATTAAGACAGTGGGGCCTGTTGCTCTCTCTAAGTTTCTGCACGAGAATGTGGGCGAGATAATTAGAGCTAGAGTGCATTTGGATGGTGATTTGATGATCTTGTGTAAAGATGAGGGTCAGCAGATGAAAGCATTAAAGCTGAAGAGCGTTTGTAAAAAAAGAAGTTTTGGAGGTGACGAAAAGAATGGCAGCAGGAGAGGTTTGTAGAGGGGTTATCTATGGTATTCCCTTAAATGAGGATTTGGGGAAGCTGAAGGATAGCATTGAGTGAAGGCATGTGATTGGCCTGAAGAGGCTCAAAGCATGGAGGTCTGGAGAGAAGAGAGATAGTCTTTCAGTATTAGTGGAATTTCAGGGGTCGGTGCTACCTACAGATACAGTGGCTTGCAAAAGTATTCGGCCCCCTTGAATTTTTCCACATTTTGTCACATTACAGCCACAAACATGAATAAGTTTTATTGGAATTCCAGGTGAAAGACCAATACAAAGTGGTGTACACGTGAGAAGTGGAACGAAAATCATACATGATTCCAAACATTTTTTACAAATAAATAACTGAAAAGTGGGGTGTGCATAATTATTCACCCCCCTGAGTCAATACTTTGTAGAACCACCTTTTGCTGCACTTACAGCTGCCAGTCTTTTAGGGTATGTCTCTACCAGCTTTGCACATCTACAGACTGAAATTCTTGCCCATTCTTCTTTGCAAAACAGCTCCAGCTCAGTCAGATTAGATGGACAGCATTTGTGAACAGCAGTTTTCAGATCTTGCCACAGATTCTCGATTGGATTTAGATCTGGACTTTGACTGGGCCATTCTAACACATGGATATGTTTCGTTTTAAACCATTCCATTGTTGCCCTGGCTTTATGTTTAGGGTCGTTGTCCTGCTGGAAGGTGAACCTCCGCCCCAGTCTCAAGTCTTTTGCAGACTCCAAGAGGTTTTCTTCCAAGATTGCCCTGTATTTAGCTCAATCCATCTTCCCATCAACTCTGACCAGCTTCCCTGTCCCTGCTGAAGAGAAGCACCCCCAGAGCATGATGCTGCCACCACCATATTTGACAGTGGAGATGGTGTGTTCAGAGTGATGTGCAGTGTTAGTTTTCCGCCACACATAGCGTTTTGCATTTTGGTCTCATCTGAACAGAGCACCTTCTTCCACATGTTTGCTGTGTCCCCCACATGGCTTGTGGCAAACTGCAAACGGGACTTCTTATGGTTTTCTTTTAACAATGGCTTTCTTCTTGCCACTCTTCCATAAAGGCCAACTATGTGCAGTGCACGACTAATAGTTGTCCTATGGACAGATTCCCCCACCTGAGCTGTAGATCTCTGCAGCTCGTCCAGAGTCACCATGGGCCTCTTGGCTGCATTTCTGATCAGCGCTCTCCTTGTTCGGCCTGTGAGTTTAGGTGGACGGCCTTGTCTTGGTAGGTTTACAGTTGTGCCATACTCCTTCCATGTCTGATTGATCGCTTGAACAGCGCTCCGTGGGATGTTCAAGGCTTGGGAAATCTTTTTGTAGCCTAAGCCTGCTTTAAATTTCTCTATAACTTTATCCCTGACCTGTCTGGTGTGTTCTTTGGACTTCATGGTGTTGTTGCTCCCAACATTCTCTTAGACAACCTCTGAGGCCGTCACAGGGCAGCTGTATTTGTACTGACATTAGATTACACACACAGGTGCGCTCTATTTAGTCATTAGCACTCATCAGACAATGTCTATGGGCAACTGACTGCACTCAGACCAAAGGGGGCTGAATAATTATGCACACCCCACTTTTCAGTTCATTATTTGTAAAAAATATTTGGAATCATGTATGATTTTTGTTCCACTTCTCACGTGTACACCACTTTGTATTGGTCTTTCACCTGGAATTCCAATAAAATTGATTCACGTTTGTGGCTGTAATGTGACAAAATGCAGAAAAGTTCAAGGGGGCCGAATACTTTTGCAAGCCACTGTAGTAGACAATTGTAAAAAAGTTATCAATATAATTAGATGCTTGTGCAATAAGGAGTAGGGAGCAGACATGGCGTCAATGAAAAGATTATATGTCGGATTAATTAGATCTATTGTTGATTTCGGGTGCTTGGTTTATGGGTCTGCTGAAATGTCTGAATTAAAGAAGATTGATGTTATTCAAGGTGCGGCCCTCAGGTTATGTTCGGGAGCGATGAGAACTTCCCCTGTATCTGTACTTCACGTTGAAGTAGGGGAAATGCTGTTTGAGTTGAGGTGACTACAAATATTATTGACGTACTATGTTCACTTAAAGTGAGCCAAGGAAGACCATCCAACTAAAAGTGTCCTCATTCCCACTTGGGAATGGGCAAAAAGCAAAAGAGAGTCATTCAGTTCAAGTGTGCATGGAAAGGTAAAGCAAGCAGCCTTAGATCATTTTGAGTTTAGTCCATCTGTAGTCTATCCACCATGGCTACTACCGGTCCCTGATGTTGATACAACTTTGCATGAGAAGTGTAGAAATTATTCCGGTGGATATTGGACAAATGGCTATGAGATATGTGGATAACCATTATGGGTATGTTCAATTTTTTACTGATGGATCGAAGCAACCAGATACAAGTAAAGTGGCAATAGCGTATGTGATACAAGAATTTGACATCAGATTTTCTGCAAGAGTTTCGGATCATTTATCAGTGTACTTAGCAGAGCTGATAGCAATTTTGATGGCGATGCAGTGGGTAGAACAGATTAAACCGCTACGGGCAGTTTTATGTTCAGATTTCGTGTCGGCCTTAGAACATTTTAAATCAAGTAACTTAAGTGAAAGGTATAATATTGTGTGTGAGATATTGACTTTGCTTCGCAATATTCAAAATGGGGGGGCGTATGTTAAGTTTGTTTGGGTTCCAGCTCATGTAGGTTTGATTGGTAATGAGCTGGTAGACAAGTTTGCTAAATAGGCTTTGAAAGCAAGAAATATATCTATTCAATGCAAAGATTTAAAATCAGAGGCTAAGTCAGTTATTAAAAAACATGTTAAAAAGTTGTGGCAAGATAAATATAATATAAGTCCTGAGGTTGGTCAGGGTCTGCCGGTTATAAGATGTCAAAAAGAAGAGGCAATTTTTTACAAGAATGAGAATAGGACACACAGGACTAAACAACCCATTACAATTAATAGGAAAGCATAATTCAGGAGACTGCGAAACTTGTAATGTGCCAGAAACAGTAGAACATGTTTTAATGATGTGTAAGAAATTTTATAGAGAAAGGATGTTAATGAAAAGGGGAATAAAAGGACAGTGAGGAACGTTTTAACTTAAAACATATTTTATCTAAGATGTCAGATCATAGTGTAATAAAATATATGTTTGAATTTCTAAGACACACGGGACTCATATATAGAGTATAGTTTTATTTGTATTCTTTTTACTGTAGCTTGCAAGCTACATAATACCTAAAGATGTAAGCCATAATGACGATCATGCACAATATATCTGGAGGGTGGCAGTAAAGCGCTAAGTTAGTCTGCTCCCGCCGTTAAAAGCCAAAGAAGAAGAAGACGAAGAAACTAGTGACGCTTATCGTCTGTGGGCTGAATATATGAGGGTTTGCGATAAGAATGTCTTCAGTCCAGCTTGAACGAGAGTCGATCAACGAGCAGTTAACTCCTGCTGAGGAAACATTCACAGAGCTTAAAGAAATTGTGAAGTCCGAGGAAGAGATGGATGACCGGAACAGGCCGCTCTATTTCACCCGGACACCCCAGATCATCTTACACCGGATAGGTATGAAACACCGGGCGACGCTGACGGTTTACTGTTGACGCAGGATGTAGATTACAGGTTTAAAGCGACCATTTAGGAAGATTGTTTTGGAGGAGATTGGGCAACGAAGCAAAAATTGGTTTCCGGTGAAGTTGTGGTGGTGTTATGGTCTCGTGCGAAAAGCTGTTGCCCTGAATCCAACAGTCTTCTGTTTGTCCACACGTAGCCGGGTATCTGACAAAACGAAGATATTTTTCTACAGTTTGGGCTGTCATCCACACGAAAACGCAGATTTACGGCACCGAAAACGAATCTTTTTGAAAACTCCGGTTAAAGTGAGGATCTCCGTTTTCTCCGCTTTAAGCGTTTGCGTAGACAGAAATAACTGGAGTTTTCGGCTCCGCAACGTCACTTGCTCCGACATCATTTGCGTGTTTACACTCAGAAACGGCACCCATGCCCTCAGAGATGGCTTGGCAGCATTGATTGTCCAAGCGCTTTTTGTTTGCTTGTTTTTATAGGCTCAGTTAGTGCTCTACGTAGAAGTTACGCTGCGTTCTATTTGTTTTGTAAGCGCGACTTGCAACTCGAGAGTGACGTCATATCCGCGTTGGTAATACAGTTACAGCGGGTTTTTGCGTTCGGTTTTGCACACAACACAGCAGGTAGGAGAAAAGATGGACGCCTCCAGGAAAGTCGCTGTTGCGCTTGCTCTGAAAGAGTACAGAGCGCTACAATCAAAGTTTGTGGCTCGTCATCAAAATATGGAAGATGATGATAGAAAGCGGAGAATGTAAGTTCATGTTTCATCTTATTTGATTGTAGTCTATGAATGTTTTAACCGCTGTTTAAACGAAAATTCTGTTGCTCACTTTAATGTCACTGATAATTGTTTGCCTTACAGGCTGTATTTATGTGTAACATACGTTTTTAGGAGTACTTAAGATGTTGAAAGATATTAGTGGAACTTTATTCTGAATGAAGGTTTTGTAAGCAGAAGGCTGTACTAGGATACATTATAAAGAAACAAAGAAAGGTGCCCCAGTCTGCTTTCTTTGATAGGCGTGCCTGACTGATGTATGGAGTGTCCCACTTTAATTAGATTCTAGCTACATGTTGTATAAGAAACGAAACAATATAACAAAGAAAAAGATTTTAGACAACATTTATTCATTTTAGGTTTTCTCTAAATTACGGAAACTGACTCACAAACAGAGTTCGGTGGACAAATAGAACGCAGCATAAGAACATAGAAAGTTTCCGTAGTTACGAACCGGAAGTTGCAAATAGAACGCCCCCGAAGGTCGTATATACAGGTCGTCAACTCATCGAGGCTCAGAGGACCCAGAGTTCAGTTCCAAGATGGCTACCACGAGCATCACACGTAAGCAAACATTGTGGTTTTCTACTATTTTACTAAGCACTTTTGTCTTTGTTGTTACAAAATGTAGAAGTCGTACACATAGCAGTGTATACGGTTACCTATAGGCATGTCGCTACAGTCTTATTATTTGCTAAATACCGCCTAATAAGAAACAGCGACTTTCCTGGAGGCATCCATCTTTTCTGACCTGTCGTGTTGTGTGCAAAACAGAACACAAAAACCCGCTGTAACTTGTTTGCCAACACGGATGTGACGTCACTCTCGAGTTGCAATTCGCACTTACAAGACAAATAGAACGGGGTATTAGAACATAGAAAGTTACTGAGTAAGGATTTGGGGGAAATACTGCCCCCTAAAGGTTTGGCATGTCTATCATTAACAACGCACTTGTGCAGTTAGGTGTGGACGGAGGTTTTTCTTTTAAACGAGGTGGTGAGAATATTCGTTTTTTTGTTGTTTTTTTTACCCGGCTACATGTGTACGTGGTCTACTGTTCCCCTGAGTTGGTTTATGAGAAGAGCTCCACAGGAGACAAAAGGTAAGTTTAACAACTTTAATCAGAATAGATCAGTAGTCATCAATTACAGATGCATCCGGAGACAGAGCGAATAGAGAACCCCAGCAGTGTCTGACGTCTAAACTTCTTGCAGATGCTAATATACTCATTCAACCCCTTTCAGCTCATGCAACATTCTGCAAGTTTCTCATAACATGGTGGGCCAATCTTAACCATAACATCCTGTAGACACAACTTGTTTGAGTTCCTCTCTAACCTTTAACAGATCCTTCTAAAAAAATTAGCATGTTGTGATAAAGTTCATTCTTTTCCATAATGTAATGATAAAAATGTAACTTTCATATATTTTAGATTCATTGCACACCAATTGAAATATTTCAGGTCTTTTATTGTTTTAAAACTGATGATTTTGGCATACAGCTCATGAAAACCCAAAATTCCTATCTCAAAAATATAACATATCATGAAAAGGTTCTCTAAACGAGCTATTAACCTAATCATCTGAATCAACTAATTAACTCTAAACACCTGCAAAAGATTCCTGAGGCTTTTAAAAACTCCCAGCCTGCTTGATTACTCAAAACTGCAATCATGGGTAAGACTGCCGACCTGACTGCTGCCCAGAAGGCCATCATTGACACCCTCAACCAAGAGGGTAAGACACAGAAAGAAATTTCTGAATGAATAGGCTGTTCCCAGAGTGCTGTATCAAGGCACCTCAGTGGGAAGTCTGTGGGAAGGAAAAAGTGTGGCAGAAAACGCTGCACAACGAGAAGAGGTGACCGGACCCTGAGGAAGATTGTGGAGAAGGACCGATTCCAGACCTTGGGGGACCTGCGGAAGCACAGGACTGAGTCTGGAGTAGAAACATCCAGAGCCACCGTGCACAGGCGTGTGCAGGAAATGGGCTACAAGCCAATTTTGAACCAGAAACCGCGGCAGAAGCCCCTGACCTGGGCTACAGAGAAGCAGCACTGGACTGTTGCTCAGTGGTCCAAAGTACTTTTTTCGGATGAAAGCAAATTTTGCATGTCATTCGGAAATCAAGGTGCCAGAGCCTGGAGGAAGACTGGGGAGAAGGAAATGCCAAAATGCCTGAAGTCCAGTGTCAAGTACCCACAGTCAGTGATGGTCTGGGGTGCCATTTCAGCTGCTGGTGTTGGTCCACTGTGTTTTATCAAGGGCAGGGTCAATGCAGCTAGCTATCAGGAGATTTTGGAGCACTTCATGCTTCCATCTGCTGAAAAGCTTTATGGAGATGAAGATTTTATTTTTCAGCACGACCTGGCACCTGCTCACAGTGCCAAAACCACTGGTAAATGGTTTACTGACCATGGTATTACTGTGCTCAATT